>CM076575.1:1883041134-1883197638 GCA_034641835.2 Pinus albicaulis | reverse complement strand
ACATTATGGCCTTCAGTCCCACTATCCCCTATCCCTTATGATATTGTGTCAGTCGCTGCCATGTCATTCATGCCCTTTATGCTCTAACAAGGGAAGTCGTCCATTCGCTACTCAGTCCTTTCCATTTCACTATCATCATTAGTGTCAGTCTGTCCGTCGCTCTACTATTTTCTCTCGTGCCTTAGTTGAGGATATCTCATTACCTCACCTATGGCGGACCTCCTTCTGTCGACATCAGCTCATTCATTCCAGAAGCCAGATCTAGAGGGAAATGTACCTTGGTTCTAGCTTCCATTCTTGTTCGGTGCCTCGGATTAGGCAAAGGGATCTCTCATTTCCCTTTGACTTGATTGTTTCTCCACTCCAGCTCCTTTCAGCATGACCAAGATCTGTATACTTGATGGTTCAGTGATACAACAATGGCTCTTGATGATTCCCGGGTGTGTGTGAGATGTCTCAACCCTCATGAGGGGGTGGCCCTGCAGGTAGCCCCCCACATGCCCGGATGACCTCCTCCTTGCAGCCTTCGATGCAGCTCCAGATATTTGATGATGTTGGCCTTAGCCACTTGCGGCGCCTCTTTGATTTGCATGTATCAGTCAGATTTTGCGAGCCCTTCCCCATTTACAGGGGGCATTTGGGTTGTATTTGTATCTCATGTACTCAGATATTATTGTATCAGCCCTGGCTGTTATCCCAAGCACAACATGTATGTGGGATTCCTCATTGTATTTTTATCTGGCTCATGATTATGCCAGCTGTACTTTATGGTTCGGTCCCTTGTTTACTGGACACACTATTCTTTTGTACTTTGTCTCGGCGGGCATAGGTATGCCTCCCCCGCCGCCTTCAGCACATGTACCCTCTCATAAAAAAGAGACTTGTTGCACCTGCGAGTCTCGTCTCCTCAGGGTCTAGTTCTTCAGCACACTATCTACCTTGCATTTCTCTCTCTGACTTCCCTTTTGTTGTCTAGTGATTGAGTTCTTACAACGTACTTCGGTCATACGATTTGCTCCTGACACTCGCACGCTGGGGGGCAATCTATTACACCATTTTTTGGTCATCTAACCTATCATCATTAGATGGACCCAAGTACACCATGTAAGACCAATTTTACCCTAAGTAAAATTTCTCTCACTATGTAAAATAACTTAATAAACCACATTTATTAGGTTGTTTATGGTCTAAACAGGAAACCCCAAAAGGAAATATTAAACAAACCTATATTTGTTTGATTTTCCTCATGGAATAATTTATTAAACCATAATTTAATTATTATTCCCAGTCATGTTTAACCCAAAAACAAAGAAATTAATTAGATAAACCTTTATTTGTCTTATTATTTTCTAGGAATAATTATTTAAATCTTATTTAGATAATATTCCTTGTTAAATATGACCAAATCACCCACAAATAATTAAATAAATCATTATTTATTTAATTATCCTTCAACCACTTCCTTAAAAAAGATAAATAAATCATTTATTTATTTATTATTAACAAATAAAGGGATTTGACCCAAGTCAAATACTTTTTCCCTCCAACAAATATAATAAAATATTCCATAAAAGGTGGATCTAGATTTGGTTAACCCATGCACCAAGATCTAGAATGACCCAATATTTTGTTATAAATAGGAGGGGTTTTCCTACCATTCTTCACCTTTTGTTGCCTATTAGATCACTCTGGATCTATACACTTGGTCCCATTTTTCCATCATTTGCTGTGTGAGCTCCCATTGAGCTCTATTCTTTGCATTAGGTTTTCTACACCAACAAGAGAGAGAAATCTTAGATCTGAAGTGCTGAGGACTTCCAAGAACCCATCCCACTGAGGAGAATTGGATATGCCTTCTTGTTTTCCTCCCAGGTGCCCAATTAATATAAAAATTCTTTCAAAAATTTTTCTTGTCTTGTCTATTGGTATATGGAGCAAACCCTTGTTTTTTTTGCTTAATGTCTTTCCATGCATAGATCTGGTTTTTGCAGCTCTTTTATGTTCAACTAACCGCAGATCTGAAGATATTGGCAGCCACTTTTGTTGTTAGGGCTATTATTTATGCGTAGCTAAAGTGGTCCTTTTTCGTACACTTTGACAAAGGATTCATACTAACAAATGGCGACTCCACACGGGTTTTAAATTACGACCGCTGTCATTTTTCATATTCCTGCATATCCAGCTACTTCAGACCCTAGGGTTTCTTTTCAGCTGTTTATTTTTCCTATTTTTATGTTTTTTTTCTCACATAAAACCCTAAAACATTAAAATTTTTAACTTCCGCGTGTTTCTGGCCCTATTGCGCAGGTAAGTGACATCAGTCGCAACTGAGACAACAACTTTTCCGAAAATCTGCCGTCGAGACAACCGGAACGGGAGGTCGCACTTTTCAGCCCAAAAACTACGATCTGGACCTCCAGGTCGCACTTTTCAGCCTCTTTTCTGCGACCTGCACTGAAAACAGGTCAGAACCTATGACCTGCCAAATTTTCAGTGGTTGTTCTGCAATTTTTCTGGATTTTGCTGAAGCTTCTGTCAGGGTTTTCCAGCCTCTGTCTCAACCCGCTTTGACCTAGTTCTGATCTGTTTTTACTCATCTAAGTGGCAACCTAGCCCCCTAGGGATTCAGTACCCTCCACTTTTTATGGAAGAGTTTTAGCTGTTTCAGCCGTCTGTTTTTCAGAGTTTCAGCCTTCCCTTTTTCAGATCTGAAACCTCCTCCTCAGATCCCTTTAAATCAACCTTTCTTCCTTTCAAATCACCTCTTGTCGTTTTGTTTGGACCTCTCTTTAGGACCTCCTCCCTGTCCTTTCCGCTTTTTGCTGATTTCCTCCCTTTTTCCAGCCACCTTGCCTCTGTCTCTTGGCTATGATCTGCACCTCTTTTCAGCAGCTTTATCCTTTAGATCCCTATCCCTTTTGACCTTAGATCTATTGGCCTCTTTTCCGTGTGTTTTGACTAGATTTTTTCCCTTTTTTAGACTAGTTTTGAGGGACCTGCCTCCTTGGGTTAGATAGATGCAATAGTAGCTGTTAATTTTCTGTTATTTCAGCATTATATACTGTTCTATGCAGATTTATTTTCAATTACGCAACACACTTTTTTCTTGCTCTCAAAACGAAAAGGGTTTTAAAAATTAAAATTAATGCACACCACACACTGACCCTAAGTGAAGAAGCGCCTGGTTAACACCGCCTGGAAAAGACTCTAAAATCAATTGTCACTGCACATTTTCTGCCCTTGACCTCACTTGATTCTGTCCCTTTTTTCCCTTGTCGGTTTCCTTCTTCCCGTCATCATTGCGCCCCCAAGGCACCTTTCTCGGAGACTTCTTGGCCTTCACCCTCAGTTTCCGGTTGATCGACCTGCTCCGTCCTGCCGTCGTCAAGCCAGTCCTCCTCCGAGTCCACACTCCGACTCCTCTTCTGATTCATTGGGTTCTCCTTCTCCTCCTGGTTCTCCCCTGTCCCCTTCACTATGTCTGGTCCAGGGCACTCTAGGCCCTAATGCCAGAACTACTACTAGCGGAACCGCCACAGGAATGACCTCGGCCATACCCTTGTTGCCGTACATTTCAGGCCTCAGCCTCCCCAATTTCAATCAGTTGATCAATGACCCTATCCACCATGATGTTGGTTGGCCTGCTATGCCAACCAAGCTCCCCTCCGACATCCCTAAGTTCGAAGGCCTTGCTAGAGAAGATCCAACCAATCATGTCCGATCTTTCCACATGTGGTGTTCCTCCAATTACATTACCGATGAATCCATCCATCTTCGTTTGTTACACCGCACGCTTACCAGCGAAGCTTCTAAATGGTATGTAGACCAAGCCACCACTTCCCATACTACCTTTGCGACCATTGCCCAAGCCTTTTTATCTTACTTCCAGCTCCCTCTCCTATACGATACCGGTACTGAGCTCTTGACTTCCTTTAAGCAAACATCTTCGACCCGCCTTTCCACCCATGTTCAGGAATGGCGACGTAGACGCAGCTTATGTCGAGCTCCCCCCTTCGAAGATCGGATCTATATGGACTGGTTCCTTTGCTCTCTCCTAGCTCCCATCGGCAAAGATGTCACCTCCCATTTCCCTCAAACCGAAGAAGCTGCCCTCCAAATAGCCTTGAAATATGACCTAATCTACGCCTAGTCTGATTATGTTTATACTGTCCTTCTTGAACTCCCCAGGCCCGGCGGCGCTAACGCCCCGGGGGCATCTCATTCTGCTGACAGTATCGTTGGAGCCCTTTCCCATCTGTATGCTCAACCTCCTATGGGCTACGGTCTCCCTCACGGAGGGGCCATCACCTCTAGCAATATTCCCCCTCCTGGTAGCATGTACCCAGGATACGGCATGCCTCCTCCTTTTGCCTAACCTCCTGCTTACCTCAATGTTGCCCAACCTAACCATTACCCTTATGCACAGCCTAGTGTGCCAGCTCCTCCAGCATATGCGCTTCCACCTCCCTTGCCTCCTCAACCCCAGCAACAACACCTACAACCCCCTTCAGGGTAAGTATTTGCACAGCAGGGTGCGACTAATCCCCCTTCTTCTAAAAGAAGGCGGAGAGGAAATCCAAATCAATCTACCCCTGGTACTCGTGGATCTAATCCTCAAGGTTTTGACCCTAACACTGCTACCCAGCAATAGGGCACTCAGCCCAAGCTGGACAGGCCTCTTCGTACCAATAAGCCTTGTTCGTGTTGCGGTGTTTACGGTCATTACACCCACGATTGTCCCCTTTTACCATAGAGGCGACAGATGTGGGAGTCTCAAGCCACATTGCGCGGACAATATGCCTCCCCTCACGCTCCCCCTAATGTGGCCACTACTCAACCAACTGTGTTTACTGATCCTTTCCCACAACAAGGATTCGTGGCTACCCAACCAACTGACGGGCGGGTCTCCACTCCACCCTCCATTTCTGGTTCCTCCGATTACCAGATCCTCATGATGACCTCTGATCCATCCCTAACTGTTGACCTTCACCTTCAAACTCGGTCTCGCCAGTACCCCAAGCCTCCTGCTCAGTCTGCCCCCGAGTCCTCTTCTTCCAGTTCTACAGAGCCTCTTTCGACATCCAATGGCCCTTTACATATCCCTCAACCCAAAGTTGAGGTCCATCCAAAGATTCCTAAGGTACCATTACGTCTAAATGCTGCTTCTGGTCGAGTTGCTCATTTGTATAGCATAGTGGATGATTTGGCGCAATCTCCTGCTGCCATTTCAACACTGGAACTTCTCCAGTCGTGCCCTTCCCAAAAGAAGGCTCTACTATTTGCCGTGGGCACTGTAGATCCTGCTGATGACCAAATGATTGTTTTCGATGCCACTCAATCAGACCATCCTCCTCTCCCTCCTTCCGTCGTCTTCCAAATCCTAGTCAAAATCCGGAACGCCAACGTTTCCCGGTGTATAATTGATGAGGGGGCATCCACCTGCGTAATGTCCGCTTCGGTTTGGAAGTAACTCGGATCCCCTGAGTTGGCCCCTTCCACGATCACCCTCTGAGCGTGGGACGGCCATGCCTCCCAGCCCATTGGCCTGTTTTGTAATTGTCCTATCACCCTCACCGGTAAGACTGTTTGCGTTGACGTCGAAGTCATAGACGCCCCGCTAGAATACAACATTATATTGGGGCAAAGCTACACCTATGCTATGTCTGTCGTCCCATCCGCGGTTTTCTGCAAGATGTCTTTCCCCCATAATGGAAAGATAGTCACCATTGACCAGTTGACATATCATGAGCCAAAATCTCAGACCTCACCTGAGACGACCATCTCTTCTGTAGCCAACAAGCAAACCATCGATTCCTTGACCAGTGTCTCCCCCGGCGTTTACAAAGATTCCTCCCTGCTTGGAACTTTCCCTAGTCTTCCTCCTCCTATCTCTGACCCCAGCTCATCGAATGTTTGCATGATGCAATCGTCTCGGGCTGCTCTCAAGCAACCTTCTTCGGCTAGTCCGCAACCGTGCCCTCCACAACCTGCTCCTAGCCCTTCACCTGCAGTTGGTAGTCATGAGCCCCTGTATCCTCCTGGCACGGTTCCTCCAGCCCTTAGCCATTTAGGAGCCGTCCCACCTGGCCATTACCCCTCTGGACAGATACCGTTCCTAGCTCCCCCACCAGGAGTGTACACGGTACCAGTCATGGCCACCCTCTCTCTTCCTGACCTGACCCTGGGCATACCCGTCTGGTACATTGACCCTCCAGCCGTTACCCCACCCGGTCACCCCAAACCCTACCTTGCTTTGACACCGGTTCAACCGGTCCCCCTCACTTCCTCCGGCCCCCCCGCACCTCCCCAGGACCCTATCGCTGTGGTGCCAGCCCCGGGAAAGCAAGGAAAAGCTCGTAAGGGGGCAACCCATCAGGACCAAGCCACCCCGACAACCCCTACCCCTCCGTGACCGCCAAAGCCCGCTATCCAATGCGCTTTGTGCGATATCATCGGTCACGCCACCCATATGTGTCCTGAATTGCCACACTTCAAGATCCTGGTCAACGAGACGTTTCCTGACTCTGACATCCCCGAAGTCTACGTCACTATCCCGGACTCTATCCCGAAACTCAAAACCTTGCGCACAAACCACCCTTGTGCTTTGTACAATTTCCATGGCCATTACACCCACCTCTGTCCCCGCCTTGACGAGTATCGTTCCAAGGATCGTTCCTCCTTGGACATGTACCGCCAATTCAAGGCTACACATGACAAGATACCTTCTCACTTGTCTACGAGTCCTACTTCGATAGGACCAAAGGATATTCCTACTCCCATTCACATTCCTCCTCCCACTATCGAACCAACGGAGCCTTCAACCACCATTTTGTATCTATCATCATCCTTGCGAGATAGTCCACCTAACCTTCAACCTGTAGATACTCTCGGTTCCTCCTCAGTCGACCTTGGATCTGTTGACATTGCGCATTTGAGCCCTTCTCCTCTAGATGACCCGTCACACATCACTACCTCCTCGGGTGACCCTTCTTCCTCCAGTCTTCCCATCTTCCAGTCCGATGAAGACATTATGGAAGCCATGACCAACCCTGATTTTCCATGGGATGATATGCACCATCGCACATATTTCCTCCCACAGCAGTCCCATGACCAATATGATGTGGAAACCAAAGACTTCATTCCCAATGCAGTCGATTGGTTCAAAAATCCCATCCCTGCACCTGATGCTTTCGAAGAAGGAAACATGGCCAATATCTCTCCTACCATCAAAATTGACATTTCAGTCAAACCAGGAATCGAAGAATATATCACCTTGGGCACCCAATGCACCCCGGAAGAAATCGAAGCTTACACCAAGCTTTTCAAAGAATTTCGCGATATTTTCGCCTGGTCCTATTTTGAAATGCCCAGACTCGATCCCGCCATTGTCGAACACCATATCGACACAAGGCCTGATGCCAAACCGGTCCGTCAAAAGTTGAGACCCATTCATCCTTCCAGACGTGACGCTATCAAAGCCGAAATCGATAAGCTCAAGCAGGCTAGTTTCATTTACCCCATTGAATACACCACTTGGGTATCCAACCCAGTTCTCGTTCTCAAGAAACAAGGCACCATCCGTGTCTGCACAGACTTTCGCGACTTGAACAAAGATTGTCCCAAAGACAACTTCCCAACACCATTCATTGACCAAATCATTGACGAGTGTGCGGGGCATGAGGTTCTATCCTTTATGGATGGTTTCTCCGGATACAACCAAATTGTTATCCATCCTGCTGATCAACTAAAAACCACGTTCATTAGTCCGTGGGGAACTTTTGCTTACCGGGTCATGCCTTTCGGCCTCAAAAACGCCGGCGCCACTTTTCAACGGGCCATGTCTTATTGTTTCCATGACTTAGTTCATATTATCCTTGCTTATTTAGATGACCTCACTGCACGTTCTAAGCATCGGGCGTAGCACCTACACGATCTGTGCACCATTTTTCTCTGATGTCGCACGTATAATATCAGCCTTAACCCGTTGAAATGTGTCTTTTGCGTTCCCGCCGGCCGTCTCTTAGGCTTCATCGTGTCTAAGGATGGTATCACTCTTGACCCTTTGAAAGTTCAAGCCATTCTTGAACTTCCGATTCCACGTACCCTACGCCAGCTCCAAAGTCTCCAAGGCAAAGCTAATTTCCTTCTTCGGTTCGTCCCTGACTATGCCACCACCGCACATGGGTTCCTTCGACTCCTCCGATCTACTATCCCATTTTTTTGGGAATCCTATGCTCATGAGTCTTTCGATGCCCTCAAGCAGGCTCTCACATCCGCTCCCTTGATCCGCCCTCCCAACTTTGATCGGGAGTTCATCTTGTATATCTCCGCTTCCACCTATTCGGTCGCTGGAGTCCTTATCTAGGAAGATGACAATGGTATCGAGCATGTGATTTACTACGTCAGTAAGAACCTTGTCGGGCCTCCTGTTTCCTACTCATATGAAGAAAAATTAGCGCTGGCTGTCGTATTCTCAGTCCAAAAACTTCGTCATTATATCCTCATGTGCTCCACCAAGGTTGTGACTAATTCCAACCCCATGGCTTTCCTATTGAGTCGTCTTATCCTCACTGGGAAGTACGCCCATTGGGTCGTTATTCTTCAGGAATTTGACCTCGAATTTGTCACACCAAAGAGTAAGAAAGGCTTAGCCCTCGTTGAGCTCATTTCTGAATTACCTACCGGATCGCAAGACCCCCCAGTTAATGATGATTTTCCTAATGAACACTTCTTTGCCATTACTTCCGATGACCCGTGGTATGGCGGTATTCTTACTTACTTGCGAACCCAAAAGTTCGCCCTCCACCTTGATCGTGAGGCTCGCCGACGTATCCGACACCAGGCTCCCTATACCTCCTTATCGGCGACGACCTCTATCGTCGCGGGATTGATACTGTCCTTCGTCGTTGTCTCACACACGCTGAAGCTGAACAGGTCCTTAATGCCTGCCATAGTGGCGCTTGCGGTGGCCACCTCTCCGGTCTTGCTACTGCCCAGAAAGTCATGCGCGCTGGGTATTTTTGGCCTTCCCTCTTCAGTGATTGCATTGAGGCAGTCAAACACTTTCCCAATTGCCAAAATTTCGCCCCTAAGGTGAGAGCTCCCCCAAATCCCCTCCATCTGGTCGTCTCCATTGGTCCCTTCTGTAAATGGGCCATCGACTTTATGGAGTGTCGCCCGCCATCCGCTGGTAACCACAAATATATCATCGTGGCGGTCGACTATTTCACAAAATGGGCCGAGGCCATGCCAACATTTAACAACACGGCAGCTACCGCAACCCTCTTTTTCTTTAACCACGTTATCGCTCGATTCGGGGTTCTGAAACAACTGGTCTCTGACCATGGAAGACATTTTGAAGATGAGATATGGCGCGAGCTATCCTCACTGTTGGGTTTTGAGCACCAATATTCCTCCTCCTATTACCCACAAGGTAATGGCCAAGTTGAAGCAGTCAACAAAATCCTCAAGACTATGCTTCAACGGACGGTGACTAAGCACAAAACCAACTGGCACCTCATGCTCTTCCCTTCTTTATGGGCCTATCAGACTTCTGTTAAAACCGCCACCGGGTTTACTCCTTTCCACCTCATTTTTGGAGAGGAGGCAGTCTTACCCATCGAGTGTGAAATTCCTTCCCTGCATCTGGCCGTCGAACTTCTCCCTGACACCCAACCTCTAGAAAAACGACTTATCATGCTTGAGCACGCTTCTGAAGACTGAGACCGCCGTGGGCATCTCAAACCATGGAAGCGGCCAAGAAACGCACCAAAGCTCGCATGACCCAAAAGCCCAAATTGATTTTACTTTTCACGAAGGCGACCTTGTTCTTGTATATGACCAGGCCCATGATGTCCTTGGTCATGGGAATTTTGACTCATTATGGCTAGGCCCTTACATCATTAGTAAGGATCTCGGTAAGGGGGCATACCTCTTAGAGGATTTCAAAGGCCACCCCCTTCCTAATCCTCACAATGCACTTTATCTTAAGAAATATTACCCTTAGCATTTCCCTTCTGAAATGCATGTTTTATTTTCTTTTAGATAGCCAGCATCTGTTTTTTCATGCTTATGATTTGCTGCTTCACCCGGACCCATTTTTTCCAAGAAGGGCCACTCCACCTCCGCTTTAAATCGAATTTTCCACTTACGACACCAGACTGGGGCACCATTTTGCCTCCTACTTGTTCTTGTTCTGTCGATTGGGCTATGAGTTACCATCTTGTATCTGTTCATGGTCCCCCATCGTGGGCTTTACTCGTTTGGCAACATTCATCAGTCACCCTTGTTTAGAGAATCCAAGTCAGTCATCATCACCTCTTTATGGAGTCTATCCCGAGTCCCTTGTACCCGCTATAGCCCTCCATCCTTCATTGCTTGGTCTCTCTCTTGTGTCACACATTATGACCTTCAGTCCCACTGTCCCCTATCCCTTATGATATTGTGTCAGTCGCTGCCATGTCATTCATGCCCTTTATGCTCTAACAAGGGAAGTTGTTCATTCGCTACTCAGTCCTTTCCCTTTCACTATCATCATTAGTGTCAGTCTGTCCATCGCTCTACTATTTTCTCTTGTGCCTTAGTTGAGGATATCTCATTACCTCCCCTATGGCAGACCTCCTTCTGTAGACATCAGCTCATTCATTCCAGAAGCCAGGTCTAGAGGGCGGTGTACCTTGGTTCCAGCTTCCACTCTTGTTTGGTGCCTCGGATCAGGCAAAGGGATCTCTTATTTCCCTTTGACTTGATTGTTTCTCCACTCCAGCTCCTTTCAGCATGACCAAGATCTGTATACTTGATGTTTCAGTGATACAGCAACAGCTCTTGATGATTCCCGGGTGTGTGTGAGATGTCTCAACCCTCATGAGGGGGTGGCCCTGCAGGTAGCCCCCCACATGCCCGGATGACCTCTTCCTTGCAGCCTTCGATGCAGCTCCAGATATTTGATGATGTTGGCCTTCGCCACTTGCAGCGCCTCTTTGATTTGCATGTATCAGTCAGATTTTGTGAGCCCTTCCCCATTTACAGGGGGCATTTGGGTTGTATTTGTATCTCATGTACTCAGATATTATTGTATCAGTCCTGGCTGTTATCCCAGGCACAGCATGTATGTGGGATTCCTCATTGTATTTTTATCCGGCTCATGATTATGCCGGTTGTACTTTATGGTTCGGTCCCTTGTTTACTGGACACACTATTCTTTTGTACTTTGTCTCGGTGGGCATAGGTATGCCTCCCCCGCCGCCTTCAGCACAAGTACCCTCTCATAAAAAGAGACTTGTTGCACCTGCGAGTCTCATCTCCTCAGGGTCTAGTTCTTCAGCACACTATCTACCTTGCATTTCTCTCTCTGACTTCCCTTTTGTTGTCTAGTGATTGAGTTCTTACAACGTACTTCGGTCATACGATTTGCTCCTGACACTTGCACGCTGGGGGGCAATCTGTTACACCATTTTTTGTTCATCTAACCTATTATCATTAGATGGACCCAAGTACACCATGTAAGACCAATTTTACCCTAAGTAAAATTGCCTTCACTATGTTAAATAACTTAATAAACCACATTTATTAGGTTGTTTATGGTCTAAACAGAAAACCCCAAAAGGAAACATTAAACAAACCTATTTTTTTTAATTTTTCTCATGAAATAATTAATTAAACCATAATTTAATTATTATTCCCAGTCATGTTTAACCCAAAAACAAAGAAATTAATTAGATAAACCTTCATTTATCTTATTATTTTCTAGGAATAATTATTTAAATCTTATTTAGATAATATTCCTTGTTAAATATGACCAAATCACGCACAAATAATTAAATAAATCATTATTTATTTGATTATCTTCTAACCGCTTCCTTAAAAAGATAAATAAATCATTTATTTATTTATTTTTGATAAATCAAGGGATTTGACCCAAGTCAAATACCTTTTCCCTCCAACAAATATAATAAAATATTCCATAAAAAGTGGATCTAGATCTGGTTAACCCATGCACCAAGATCTAGAATGACCCAATATTTTGTTATAAATAGGAGGGTTTTTCCTACCATTCTTCACCTTTGTTGCCTATTAGATCACTCTGGATCTATACACTTGGTCCCATTTTTCCATCATTTGCTGTGTGAGCTCCCATTGAGCTCTATTCTTTGCATTGGGTTTTCTACACCAACAAGAGAGAGAAATCTTAGATCCGAAGTGCTGAGGACTTCCAAGAACCCATCCCACTGAGGAGAATTGGATACGCCTTCTTGTTTTCCTCCCAGGTGCCCAATTAATACAAAAATTCTTTCAAAAATCGTTCTTGTCTTGTCTATTGGTATATGGAGCAAACCCTTGTTTTTACTGCTTAATGTCTTTCCATGCATAGATCTGGTTTTTTGCAGCTCTTTTCTTGTTCAAATAACCGCAGATCTGAAGATATTGGCAGCCACTTTTGTTGTTAGGGCTATTAGTTATGCGTAGCTAAAGTGGTCCTTTTTCGTACACTTCGACAAAGGATTCATACTAACAAATGGCGACTCCACACGGGTTTTAAATTACGATCGCTGTCGTTTTTCATATTCCTGCATATCCAGCTACTTCAGACCCTAGGGTTTCTTTTCAGCTGTTTATTTTTCCTATTTTTATGTTGTTTTTCTCACATAAAACCCTAAAACATTAAAATTTTTAACTTCCGTGTGTTTTTGGCCCTTTTGCGCAGGTAAGCGACATCAGCGGCAACTGAGACGACAACTTTTCCGAAAATCTGCCGCCGAGACAACCGGAATGGGAGGTCGCACTTTTCAGCCCAAAAACTGCGACCTGGACCTCCAGGTCGCACTTTTCAGCCTCTTTTCTGCGACCTGCACTGAAAACAGGTCAGAACCTGCGACCTGCCAATTTTTCAGTGGTTTTTCTGCAATTTTTCTGGGTTTTGCTGAAGCTTCTGTCAGGGTTTTCCAGCCTCTGTCTCAGCCCGCTTTGACCTAGTTCTGATATGTTTTTACTCATCTAAGTGGGAACCTAGCCCCCTAGGGATTCAGTACCCTCCACTTTTTGTGGAAGAGTTTTAGTTGTTTCAGCCGTCTGTTTTTCAGAGTTTCAACCTTCCCTTTTCCAGATCTGATACCTCCTTTTCAGATCCCTTTAAATCAGCCTTTCTTCCTTTCAAATCACCTCTTGTCGTTTTGTTTGGACCTCTCTTTAGGACCTCCTCCCTGTCCTTTCCGATGTTTGCTGATTTCCTCCCTTTTTCTAGCCACCTTGCCTCTGTCTCTTGGCTGTGATATTCACCTCTTTTCAACAGCTTTATCCTTTAGATCCCTGTCCCTTTTGACCTTAGATTTATTGGCCTCTTTTCAGTGTGTTTTGAATAGATTTTTTCCCTTTTTTAGACCAGTTTTGAGGGACCCGCCTCCTTGGGATAGATAGATGCAATAGTAGTTGTTCATTTTCTGTTATTTCAGCATTCTATATTGTTCTATACAGATTTATGTTCAGTTACGCAGCACACTTTTTTCTTGCTCTCAAAACGAAAAGGGTTTTAAAAATTAAAATTAACGCACACCACACACTGACCCTAAGTGAAGAAGCGCCTAGTTAACACTGCCTGGAAAAGACTCTAAAATCAATTGTCACTGCACATTTTCTGCCCTTGACCTCACTTGATTCTGTCCCTTTTTGCCCTTGTTGGTTTCCTTCTTCCCGTCATCATTGTGCCCCCAAGGCGCCTTTCCCGGAGACTTCTTGGCCTTCACCCTCAGTTTCTGGTCGATCGACCTGCTCCGTCCCGCCGTCGTCGAGCCAGTCCTCCTCCGAGTCCGCACTCCGACTCATCTTCTGATTCATTGGGTTCTCCTTCTCCTCCTGGTTCTCCCCCTGTCACCTTCACTATGTCTGGTCCAGGGCCTAACGTTAGCGGTGCTCCAGGCCCTAATGCCGGAACCACTACTAGCGGAACCGCCACAGGAACTACCTCGGCCATACCCTTGCTGCCGTACATTGCAGGCCTTAGCCTCCCCGATTTCAATCAGTTGATCAATGACCCTATCCACCACGATGTTGGTTGGCTGCTATGCCAACCAAGCTCCCCTCTGACATCCCTAAGTTCGAAGGCCTTGCTGGAGAAGATCCAACCAATCATGTCCGATCTTTCCACATGTGGTGTTCCTCCAATTCCATTACCGATGACTCCATCCGTCTTCGTTTGTTCCAACGCACGCTTGCCGGCGAAGCTTCTAAATGGTATGTAGACCAAGCCACCTCTTCCCATACCACCTTTGCGACCATTGCCCAAGCCTTTTTATCTTAGTTCTAGCTCCCCCTCCGATACAATACCGGTACGGAGCTCTTGACTTCCTTTAAGCAAACATCTTCGACCCGCCTTTCCACCCATGTTCAGGAATGGCGACGTAGACACAGCTTATGTCGAGCTCCCCCCTTAGAAGATCGGATCTATATGGACTGGTTCCTTCGCTCTCTCCTAGCTCCCATCGGCAAAGATGTCACCTCCCATTTCCCTCAAACCGAAGAAGCCGCCCTCCAAATAGCCTTGAAATATGACCTGATCTACGCCCAGTCTGGTTATGTTTATACCGTCCTTCCTGACCTCCCCAGGCCCGGTGGCGCTAACGCCCCGGGGGCATCTCATTCCGCCGATGGTATCGTTGGAGCCCTTTCCCATCCGTATGCTCAACCTCCTATGGGCTACGGTCTCCCTCACGGAGGGGCCAACACCTCTAGCACTATTCCCCCTCCCGGTAGCATGTACCCAGGATACGGCATGCCTTCTCCTTTTGCCCAACCTCCTGCTTACCTCAATGTTTCCCAACCTAACCATTACCCTTATGCACAGCCTGGTGTGCCAGCTCCTCCAGCATATGCGCTTCCACCTCCCTTGCCTCCTCAACCCTAGCAACAACACCTACAGCCCCCTTCAGGGAAAGTATTTGCACAGCAGGGTGCGACTAATCCCCCTTCTTCTCAAAGAAGGTGGAGAAGCAATCCAAATCAATCTGCCCCTAGTACTCGTGGACCCAATCCTCAAGGTTTTGACCCTAACACTGCTAACCAGCAACAGGGCACTCAGCCCAAGCCGGATAGGCCTCTTCGTACCAACAAGCCTTGTTTGTGTTGCGGTGTTTACGGTCATTACACCCATGATTGTCCCCTTTTACCACAGATGCGGCAGATGTGGGAGTCTCAAGCCACATTGCGCGGACAACATGCCTCCCCTCACGCTCCCCCTAATGTGGCCACTACTCAACCAACTGTGTTTACTGATCCTTTCCCTCAGCAAGGATTCGTGGCTACCCAACCACTTGACGGGTGGGTCTCCACTCCACCCTCCATTTCTGGTTCCTCCGATTACCAGATCCTCATGATGACCTCTGATCCATCCCCAACTGTCGACCTTCACCTTCAAAATCGGTCTCGCCAGTACCCCAAGCCTCCCACTCAGTCTGCCCCCGAGTCCTCTTCTTCCGGTTCTATAGAGCCTCTTTCAACATCCAATGGCCCCTTACATATCCATCAACCCAAAGTTGAGGTCCATCCAAAGATTCCTAAGGGACCATTACGTCGAAATGCTACTTCTGGTCGAGCTACTCATTCATATAGTATAGTAGATGATGTGGTGCAATCTCCTGCTGCCATTTCAACACTGGAACTCCTCCAGTCGTGCCCTTCCCAAAAGAAGGCTCTACTATCTACCGTCGGCGCTGTAGATCCTGCTGATGACCAAATGATTGTTTTTGACGCCACTCAATTGGACCATCCTCCTCTCCCTCCTTCCGTCGCCTTCCAAATCCCAGTCAAAATCCGGAATGCCAACGTTTCCCAGTGTATAATTGATGAGGGGGCATCCACCTGGGTGATGTCCGCTTCGGTTTGGAAGCAACTCGGATCCCCTGAGTTGGCCCCTTCCACGATCACCCTCCGAGCGTGGGACGGCCATGCCTCCCATCCCATTGGCCTGTTCTGTAATTGTCCTATCTCTCTCGCCGGTAAGACTGTTTGCGTTGACGTCGAAGTCATAGATGCCCCGCTAGACTACAACATTCTATTGGGGCGTAGCTACACCTATGCTATGTCTTCTGTCCCATCCGCGGTTTTCCGCAAGATGTCTTTCCCCCATAATGGAAAGATAGTCACCATTGACCAGTTGACATATCATGAGCCAAAATCTCAGACCTCACCTGAGACGACCATCTCTTCTGTAGCCAACAAGCAAACCATCGATTCCTTGACCAGTGTCTCCCCCGGCGTTTACAAAGATTCCTCCCTGCTTGGAACTTTTCCTAATCTCCCTCCTCCTCCCATCACTGATCCCAGCTTATCGAATGTTTGCATGATGTAATCGTCTCAGGCTTCCCTTAAGCGGCCTGCCTCGGCTAGTCAGCAACCTCCCCCTCGCCCTCTACACCCCACTCCTAGCCATTAATCTCAGCCAACCAGACCTCCTCCTTCTGGCCCTCCCCCTACAGCTGGTATCCCTGAACCCCTTTATCCTCCTGGATCGGTTTCCCCAGGCCTCAACCATCTCGGAGCCGTCCCTCCTGGTCATTACCCTGCTGGGCAGATACCTTTCCTGGCTCCCCCTCCCGGAGTATTTTCTGTCCCCGTCATGGCCACCCTCTCTCTCCCTAACCTGAGCCTCGGCATACCCATCTGGTACATTGACCCTCCAGCCGCTACCCCGCCCGGTCACCCCAAACCTTACCTTGCTTTGACGCTGGTTCAACCGGTCCCCCTCACTTCCTCCGGGCCCCCAGCACCTCCACAGGACCCTACCCCTATGGTGCCAACCCCCGGAAAGAAAGGCAAAGCTCGTAAGGGGGCAACCCATCAGGACCAGGCCACCCCGACAAACCCTACCCCTCCACGACTGCCAAAGCCCGCTATCCAATGTGCTTTGTGCGATATCGTCGGTCACGCCACCCATATGTGTCCTGAATTGCCGCACCTCAAGATTCTGGTCAACGAGACGTTTCCCGACTCTGACATCCCCGAAGTCTACGTCACTATCCCGGACTCTATCCCGAAACTCAAAACCTTGCGCACAAACCACCCTTGTGCTTTGTGCGATTTCCACGGCCATTACACCCACCTCTGTCCCCGCCTTGACGAGTATCGTTCCTCCTTGGACATGTACCTCCAATTCAAGGCTACGCACGACAAGATACCTTCTCACTTGTCTACGAGTCCTACTTCGATAGGACCAGAGGATATTCCTACTCCCATTCACATTCCTCCTCCCACTATCGAACCAACGGAGCCTTCAACCACCATTTTGTACCTATCATCATCCTTGCGAGATAGTCCACCTAACCTTCAACCTGCGGATACTCTCAGTTCCTCCTCAGTTGACCTTGGATCTGTTGACATTGCACATCTGAGCCCTTCTCCTCTAGATGACCCGTCACACATCACTACCTCCTCGGGTGACCCTTCTTCCTCCAGTCTTCCCATCTTCCAGTCCGATGAAGACATTATGGAAGCCATGACCAACCCTGATTTTCCATGGGACGATATGCACCATCGTACATACTTCCTCCCACAGCAGTCCCATGACCAATATGCTGTGGAAACCAAAGACTTCATTCCCAATGCAGTCGATTGGTTCAAAAATCCCATCCCTGCACCTGATGCTTTCGAAGAAGGAAACATGGCCAATATCTCTCCTACCATTAAAATTGACATTTCAGTCAAACCAGGAATCGAAGAATATATCACCTTGGGCGCCCAATGCACCCCGGAAGAAATCGAAGCTTACACCAAGCTTTTCAAAGAATTCCGCGATATTTTCGCCTGGTCCTATTCTGAAATGCTCGGACTCGATCCCGCCATTGTCGAACACCATATCGACACATGGCCTGATGCCAAACCAGTCCGTCAAAAGTTGAGACCCATTCATCCTTCCAGACATGACGCTATCAAAGCCGAAATCGATAAGCTCAAGCAGGCTGGTTTCATTTACCCCATTGAATACACCACTTGGGTATCCAACCCAGTTCCCGTTCTCAAGAAACAAGGCACCATCCGTGTCTGCACAGAATTTCGCGACTTGAACAAAGCTTGTCCTAAAGACAACTTCCCCACACCATTCATTGACCAAATCATTGACGAGTGTGCAGGGCATGAGGTTCTATCCTTTATGGATGGTTTCTCCGGATACAACCAAATTGTTATCCGTCCTGCTGATCAACTAAAAACCTCGTTCATTAGTCCGTGGGGAACTTTTGCTTACCGGGTCATGCCTTTCGGCCTCAAAAACGCCGACGCCACTTTTCAACGGGCCATGTCTTATTGTTTCCATGACTTAGCTCATCTTATCCTTGCTTATTTAGACGACCTCACTGCGCGTTCTAAGCATCGAGCGCAGCACCTACACGATCTGCGCACCATTTTTCTCCGACGTCGCACGTATAATATCCGCCTTAACCCATTGAAATGCATCTTTTGCGTTCCCGCCGGCCGTCTCTTAGGCTTCATCGTGTATAAGGATTGTATCACTCTTGACCCTTTGAAAGTTCAAGCCATTCTTGAACTTCCCATTCTACGTACCCTACGCCAGCTCCAAAGTCTCCAAGGCAAAGCTAATTTCCTTCGTCGGTTCGTCCCTGACTATGCCACCACCGCACATGGGTTCCTTAGACTCCTCTGATCTACTATCCCATTTTTTTGGGATTCCTATGCTCATGAGTCTTTCGATTCCCTCAAGCAGGCTCTCACATCCGCTCCCTTGATCCGCCCTCCCGACTTTGATTGGGACTTCATCCTGTATATCTACGCTTCCACCTATTCGGTCGCTGAAGTCCTTATCCAGGAAGATGACAATGGTATCAAGCATGTGATTTAATACATCAGTAAGAACCTTGTAGGGCCTCTTGTTTCCTACTCATATGAAGAAAAATTAGCGCTGGATGTCGTGTTCTCAGTCCAAAAACTTCGTCATTATATCCTCATGCGCTCCACCAAGGTTGTGACTAATTCCAACCCCATGGCTTTCCTATTGAGTCGTCGTATCCTCACTGGGAAGTACACCCGTTGGGTCATTATTCTTCAGGAATTCAACCTCGAATTTGTCACACCAAAGAGTAAGAAAGGCTTAGCCCTCGCTGAGCTCATTTCTGAATTACCTACCGGATCGCAAGACCCTCCAGCTAATGATGATTTTAATAATGAACACTTCTTTGCCCTTACTTCCGACGACCCGTGGTATGGCGATATTCTTACTTACTTGTGAACCCAAAAGTTTGCCCTCCACCTTGATCGTGAGGCTCACCGACGTATCCGACACCAGGCTCCCCGATACCTCATTATCAGCGACGACCTCTATCATCGTGGGATTGATACTGTCCTTCGTCATTGTCTCACACACGCTGAAGCTGAACAGGTCCTTAATGCCTACCATAGCAGCGCTTGTGGTGGCCACCTCTCCGGTCTTGCTACTGCCCAGAAAGTCATGCGCGCTGGGTATTTTTGGCCTTCCCTCTTTAGTGATTGCATTGAGGCAGTCAAAGACTGTCCCAATTGCCAACATTTCGCCCCTAAGGCGAGAGCTCCCCCAGCTCCCCTCCATCCGGTCGTCTCCACTGGTCCCTTCTGTAAATGGGCCATCGACTTTATGGAGTGTCGCCCGCCATCCGCTGGTAACCACAAATATATCATCGTGGCGGTCTACTATTTCACAAAATGGGCCGAGGCCATGCCAACATTTAACAACACGGCAGCTACCGCAGCCCTCTTTTTCTTTAACCACGTTATCGCTCAATTCGGGGTTCCGAAAAAACTGGTCTCTGACCATGGCAGACATTTTGAAGATGAGATATGGCACGAGCTATCCTCACTGTTGGGTTTTGAGCACCAATATTCCTCCTCCTATTACCCACAAGGTAATGGCCAAGTTGAAACAATCAAAAAAATCCTCAAGACTATGCTTCAACGGGTGGTGAATAAGCACAAAACCAACTGGCACCTCATGCTCTTCCCTGCTTTATGGGCCTATCGGACTTCTGTTAAAACCGCCACCGGGTTTACTCCTTTCCACCTCATTTTTGGAGAGGAGGCAGTCTTACCGATCGAGTGTGAAATAAATTCCCTGCATCTGGCTGTCGAACTTCTCCCTGACACCCAACCTCTAGAACAACGACTTATCATGCTTGAGCGCGCTTTCGAAGACTGCCGTGTTGCCTTGAAAACCATGGAAGCAGCCAAGAAACGCACCAAAGCTCAGTATGACTGAAAAGTCCAGCCTCGCACTTTTCACGAAGGCGCCCTTGTTCTAGTCTATGACCAGGCCCATGATGTCCTTGGTCATGGGAAGTTCGACTCATTATGGCTAGGCCCTTACATCATCAGTAAGGATCTCGGTAAGGGGGCATACCTCATAGAGTATTTCGAAGGCAACCCCCTTCCTAATCCTCGCAATGCACTCTATCTTAAGAAATATTACCCTTAGCATTTCCCTTCTGAAATGCATGTTTTATTTTCTTTTAGATAGCCATCATCTTTTTTCATTTTTGTGATTTTCTACTTCACCCGGACCCATTTTGTCCAAGAAGGGTCACTTCACCTCCCCTTTAAAATCAAATTTCCTCACTTACGACACCTGTACTTGGGGCACCATTTTGCCTCCTTACTTGTCTTTGTTCGTGTCGATTGTCGTCATGAGTTACTGTTGTGTAACCAGCTCCAAAAATAGAAGAAAAGTTATATGAATGCCTTAGAAATAAGCCACTTTGTGGGGGAAACCTCCAATACATTACAGAAATGAACAATTCTTGGATGTTACAATTTACAAAACCTCCTTTTGTATATATAGGAGTCCATGGGGCCATAATGTAATCCTAGTGGGCCACAATGTAAACCTAGCCGACCTAACAATAATAATTTAAGGGCACAATAATAACAAAATGGGGGTTACAAGGGTACAATAATAACAATAAGGGGGTTACACTAACAACAATAAGGGACTATACTAGTAATATAGGGACCTAACATGCCCCTCTCCTTCATGGAGGACCTCCTTCTGTCGACATCAGCTCCTTCATTCTAGAAGACAGGTCTAGAGGGCGGTGTACCTTGGTTCCAGCTTCCACTCTTGTTCGGTGCCTCGGATCGGGCAAAGGGATCTCTCATTTCCCTTTGACTTGATTGTTTCTCCACTCCAGCTCCTTTCAGCATGATCGAGATCCGTATACTTGATGGTTCAGTGATACAGCAGCGGCTCTTGATGATTCCCGGGTGTGTGTGAGATGTCTCAACCTTCATGAGGGGGTGGCCCTGCAGGTAGCCCCCCACATGCCCGGATGACCTCCTCCTTGCAGCCTTCGATGCAGCTCCAGATATTTGATGATGTTGGCCTTAGCCACTTGCAGCGCCTCTTTGATTTGCATGTATCAGTCAGATTTTGTGAGCCCTTCCCCATTTGCAGGGGGCATTTGGGTTGTATTTGTATCTCATGTACTCAGATATTATTGTATCAGTCCTGGCTGTTATCCCAGGCACAGCATGTATGTGGGATTCCTCATTGTATTTTTATCTAGCTCATGATTATGCCGGCTGTACTTTATGGTTCGGTCCCTTGTTTATTGGACACACTATTCTTTTGTACTTTGTCTCGGCGGGCATAGGTATGCCTCCCCCGCCGCCTTCAGCACAGGTACCCTCTCATAAAAAGAGACTTGTTGCACCTGCGAGTCTCGTCTCCTCGGGGTCTAGTTCTTCAGCACACTATCTACCTTGCATTTCTCTCTCTGACTTCCCTTTTGTTGTCTAGTGATTGAGTGCTTACAACGTACTTCGGTCATACGATTTGCTCCTGACACTCGCACGCTGGGGGGCAATCTGTTACACCATTTTTGGTCATCTAACCTATTATCATTAGATGGACCCAAGTACACCATGTAAGACCAATTTTACCCTAAGTAAAATTGCCTTCACTATGTTAAATAACTTAATAAACCACATTTATTAGGTTGTTTATGGTCTAAACAGGAAACCCCAAAAGGAAATATTAAACAAACCTATATTTGTTTGATTTTCCTCATGGGATAATTAATTAAACCATAATTTAATTATTATTCCCAGTCATGTTTAACCCAAAAACAAAGAAATTAATTAGATAAACCTTTATTTATCTTATTATTTTCTAGGAATAACTATTTAAATAATATTCCTTGTTAAATATGACCAAATCACCCACAAATAATTAAATAAATCATTATTTATTTGATTATCTTCTAACCGCTTCCTTAAAAAGATAAATAAATCATTCATTTATTTATTTTTGACAAATCAAGGGATTTGACCCAAGTCAAATACCTTTTCCCTCCAACAAATATAATAAAATATTCCATAAAAGGTGGATCTAGATTTGGTTAACATTATTTTAATCATGCACCAAGATCTAGAATGTCCCAATATTTTTTTATAAATAGGAGGGTTTTTCCTACCATTCTTCACCTTTTTTTGCCTATTAGATCACTCTGGATCTATACACTTGGTCACATTTTTCCGTTATTTGCTGTGTGTGCTCCCTTTGAGCTCTATTCTTTGCATTGGGCTTTCTACACCAACAAGAGAGAGAAATCTTAGATCTGAAGTGCTGAGGACTTCCAAGAACCCATCCCACTGAGGAGAATTGGATACGCCTTCTTGTTTTCCTCCCAGGTGCCCAATTAATACAAAAATTATTTCAAAAATTTTTCTTGTCTTGTCTATTGGTATATGGATCAAACCCTTGTTTTTACTTCTTAATGTCTTTCCATGCATAGATCTGGTTTTTTCCAGCTCTTTTCTTGTTCAACTAACCGCAGATCTGAAGATATTGGCAGCCACTTTTGTTGTTAGGGCTATTAGTTATGCGTAGCTAAAGTGGTCCTTTTTTGTACACTTTGACAAAGGATTCATACTAACATGGGTGTTAAAAGGTGGATTAAGTTTACCATGGGTTAATCTATGTAAAGCTTGAGGCTTTATATAGTGGGGATGAAATGAAATGATAACGGCTTAAGTTCTATGGAAAAAAAACCTTAGTTTTATTCAGATAGAACCTTGGGTTAAAAATTACGCAGGGATGAATTTATAAAGGCATAGCAAAAGGGCAGACTTTTGCATGGTTGTGGGTTTAAGTTTTTTGAACCTTATGAAATGATTAAATATCATTCAAAAACTTAGGCTAAGCGCTGATGTGCAGGGTGGTGTATTTTATTTCAAAATACATAGGATATGACTGAATAAACATATTAGGCATAACTTTTGTTTTATTTATATAGTATTAAACCTGTTAAATGGTTTAATAACCATAGGGGGTGGGATATTTCTTTAAAGGTAGTTTTAGACCAAAGGGCGCTTTATTTGGGTTTTATTTTGACATGTGGATAATAACTTTGGTCCAAAATCTTTGTAATAGTGGGTTTTTGGGGGTATTTAGATATAGGGAATTAGATAAATAGGATAAGTTTTTATTTAATTATTTAGTAAAGTAAGTTAAAAGTTAATATGAAAAGGGGAATGGAATACGCAAAAATACACAATATGACTAAGTAAAGTGAACAAGTAAATCAAAGCTTGTTTTTTCATCATTTCACCATTTACTTAGGACAAAGCATTTTTGAGGGTTTTTGTATGTTTATGAATGAGGGAAGTTAATTAACAAGAAATAAGTTTTATGTTTCATTAAGTAAGAAAGAGTCTTTACTTATAAAAAGAATCAAATGTATGAATGAGTGATAAATAATGATAAATGGGGATTTTGTCTTAAGAACTCAACATTTTCAACTATCTAGTCATCGAGCCTTGGGTGCGGTCCCAACAAAAGTCAGAGAAATGCTTTGAGCCTTTTTGACTACTAGTGTAGAAAACTGAATACTTACAGGGGAAGGGAAATTAGTGATTTTTTCTCGGTGATAAATATTACATGCTTTTTTCCACTTCTTTCTACCTACAAAACATTACTATAACATTTTTCTTCCTTTTAGCAGATGCATTTAGGATTGCAACTTTGAAAACATTTATTCTTTTAAAAGAAAAACTACCTAATTTTACCTTATTTTATCCGAGGGCTTAGATTAAACTATTGAGCTCCTCATTATTCTCTACCTATCTATTGATTTGTCAGGATTAAACTGTATGACAAAGCTTTATTCACTATCTAAAACATGAAATTGAAAACATGACAAGTTAAGATTAAATAATTTAACTTATCATGGATTATGGTATTTATTGACACTCTACCCATAACCATTTATTTTGCAAAAAAGTAAAAAGTAGTGGCATTTGGACTTGCTCACTTTCAGGTTTTATTTTCATCTTTTTTCTTTTTGGGGTTTATATTTTTCAAGTCCTTTGATCTTTCTTTTAGGACTTTTTACCCTCTTTTTGGCTTTTATTATTTTTTCATTTTTTCAAAATATGGGAAAACAACTTGCAGAAGGTAAGGTATGTACATATTTACAAGATTATCAAAGTCAATTCAAAATTATGAATCCTATATTTATAGGAACCTAATAGCGGCTTCACATGGGGATGGCATTTCTTGGTGAAATGTCAAGAACACTATTGACTAGTAGCCTGATCCATTGACCATGACGATCAAATAATTTTCCTCTGTTTTCTGCATAAAAAACTCATATTTATGACATTTTACTCTGCAAAGCTTAGGGCCTTCTCTCCGGGCTTCAACTTTGTAAAGAAAATATCCAATTCGATCTAAAAAAACTTCAATGGATATTTATAATGATGTAAAATTAAATGGGACTAACTATTGGTTAACTCAGAAGAATAGTAGTGTTTGAGCATTCTACCATTTACTGGTCCTTCTTGAATATCTGATCCATCCAAATATTTGATAAAGAAAGAATTGTTACCCCTATATCCATAAATTACATAAGGTCCTCTCCACAGAAAGTTAAACTTTCAATGCTTGCTTTTGTCTTCTCTTCTAGAATCCCACTTTAACACTTGATCTCCAATGTAAAAGTCATCTTCTTTACTTATTTTATCAAAAATTTTCTTGATTTTATCCTGAATGACTTGAGATTTCTCATAGACCTCTTCCCTTGTTTGTTGTAGATGAATAGCTTGATTAATCCTCCTTTTTATATCATTAGTTTCCACTTGTGATTATTGAATGATATTCATTACTGTAACACCTAAGGATGATGGAAAAAGTGCATCCATTCCATATACAAGTTGGTAAGGGGAAGTGCCAATAGAATTTTTGGTAGTAAGTCTATCTGCCCATAAGGCATAGACTAACTTCTTATTCCAAGTCTTTTTGTTATCCTCAAGTAACTTTTTTATGATATTCACAAGACTTTTTTTTGAGGATTCAACTAGGCCATGCCTTGAGGGTAATATGCAGTAGAGTGACCTAGGGTAATATGATATTTATGACAAAAGGCAATCATATTTTTAGAATTAAATGCTGCTGCATTATCGGTAATTATTTTCTGAGGGCATCCAAATCTTGACAAAATGTTGCTTTCTATGAAAGAAATTATGACTATATCAGTAGCTTGTCTAGTAGGAATGGCTTCAATCCACTTTGTAAAGTAATCAGTGGTAGTAAAAATCCACTTATGTTGGCCAGAGGATGGGGGGTGAATTTCTCCAATGAAGTCAAAGCCCCATTGTTGAAATGGTATCTTAGTAGAAATAGGCTTTAAGGGTATAGTAACAATTTCTTCTTGCCTTCAAAGATTTGACATTTATGACATGAAGTAACAAATTTTTTAACATCAGCAAATAAGGTAGGCTAGTAAAAACCAACTCTAAGGATCTTATCTGCATTACTTTTACAATATAAATGCCCTCCACAGTCACTTGCATGAAATTATTCAATTATTTTGTCAGCTTCTAATTTCAGTAAACAATTTAATAATATCCCACTTTGTTCTTTCCAAAAATGCACATTATCTAAAATACAAAATCTCATTTCTTTAAGTTTAAGAAATATAGCTTTAGTCCTAGACAATCCAGGAGGAGCTTGTAAGTTTTTAAGTAAAAAGATAATATCTGAGTACCAAGGTGAATATAGAAAGGCTTCACTGATCGTTGGAGTCACCATCTGTTCCTGGTCATCAACCTGAGCAATAAAATTTATGTCTAATGCATTGCAGTTAGATTCAACCATCAATCTGGATAATCCTTGTCCTTTAATGAGTTTGGTTGGTTTAATTTCTATGTCATATTCTAGGATAGTGGCAATCCACTTACCTCTTCTTCCATCAGGGCCATCCTGAGTAAGAATGTCTTTAACTACAGAATTAGGGACATAGGAAATTATGTGGGAGTAAAGAATGTAAACTCTGAAGTCTTTGATGGCCTTAACCAAAGCTAAGGCTTGTTTCTCCATTATGCTATGTTTCAAAGGGGCATCTCTAAGGGTCTTACTGAAAAAATATATAGGTTGTTCAAATCCTTGATCATTCTTCTACAGTAAAACTGCAACAATGGTATGCTTTGATGCAAAAGAAAAAATTATAAAGTCTTTTTTGAAATCTGGACTGATTAAGACTGGTGTTTTAGTTAAAGCATGTTTTATGGATTCAAATGATTGTTTGGCTTCAACAGTCCATTTTAGAATTGATTCTTTTTTGAGCATATTGTTCAGTTCTCTAATGATTTCAGCTAAGTTTGAAATAAATCTTCTCAAAAATTTAATCTTACCTAAGAAAGCTTGTAATTCTTTAATATTTCTAGGTGGATGAATGTTCATAATTGCTTCTATCCTATAAGGATCAATTCTAATTCCTTATTTTGAAATTATATGTCCTAGTAACTTACCTTCCTCTAATCCAAAAAGAGTTTTCTTGGGATTTAAAGAGATGGAAAATTTCCTACATTTAACAAAGACCTGTCTCAAATGATCCAAGTGTTCATTATCTGATTTGGAAAATACAGTAATGTCATCTAGATAATTTACCAAAAAATCATGAATCTCATTTGCAAAGGCTATTTCCATAGCTCTGTGAAAGGTTGCTCCTGCATTCATCAGACCAAAGGGCATTTTCACGTACATGAAAGTGCCCCAAGGAGTGGTGAAAGTTGTTTTAGCTTGATCTTCCTTTTGGACTAGGATCTGGTTGTATCCTGAAAAACCATCTAACAAAGAAATCCTAGAGGAGCCAACTACCCTTTGTAATATATGATGCATCTTTGGTAAAGGGTAATTATCCTTTAAAGATACTTTGTTAAGATTTCTAAAGTCGACATATAATCTAATTTCCCCTATTTTATTTCATTGGTACTAGGTTTGAAACCTAATCAAAATATCTGATTGGTGCAATGATTTGAGCATTATACATGCGTTTTACTTCCTTTTCTATCAAAGGTAATAGAACAAGGTTAATTCTCCTCAATTTTTGTTTGAATGTTTTTTTATCATCCTTTATGGGAATTTTGTGTTGGATTATGTTTGTGTCATAAGCTTTGAGATCTTCATAACTCCAAGCAAACACATCTTGATATTCCTTTAAAATATTAATATATTTTTCCTTTTCTCGTAGAGGTAAAGATTTTGACAGTTTTATCATCTTTGGTTTTAATTCTGTCCCAATATTATATTCCTTAATATCAGACCTAATTGGCTCCATTTTTGGCTTTTTAGGCACATCATTGGAGTCAAAGAGATCTTCAAAAGGGGTTAAACCTTTAGGAAAAAAATTATCTTTTAGATCTAACATGTCAATTTCTTCTTCAATGATTTCTTCAACATCTATCTTCTCTAGAGTATCTATGTCAGATTGATTAAATACAGTAGATTTATCAAATTTATGTAAATCTATATTATCTATTTCACAATCCAAATCTGAATCTATATTACAGTTTGTATCTATTTTACAGTTTTGAAATTCTTCTTCATTGTTTAAGAAATGGTAAATTTGTTTATCCTGAGAGAAAATCTGCTAATACTTGAGGTTATCTGGAATAATTGGTCTATATTTAACCTCAGAAGTGTACCTGTGTGTTGGTTGTAATGGTAGGTTACATGTACTAGCAAAAGTTGCTAAACAATGTGCTTGAATATTTTGTTTTTTGGGTATAGCAACAAACTTGCATTCCAATAAATCATCAGTTAAATCTATCACCGTATCTCTATATCTGGCTATTCTAGGATTATAAACAGAATAATCTCCATTTATTTTCTTTATGATTAATTCCGAATCTCCCATGATTAGTATTATTTTTCCTCCTAAGTTTCTAATTATCTAGAGGCCTAGAATGAGTGCCTCATACTCAACCATATTGTTGGTGCAATTGAAGTTGAGTATGAAGGCATGTCCTTCTGAGTGATTAGTCTCCATGTTTGTAATCCATACTACTGCTCCTGCTCCTAATTTTTTAACTGAGCCATCAAAGTCTAAGTGCCAAAGGGATTCATGAAAGATGTTATCATTGTTTGGTGTTGGCTTTTTATCAATCAGTTCAGTTTGGATTTCATTATTCTCAGAGTTACATAAGATAAAAGATTCCAGGTCAATTGGTGTAGAATAAATAGGATAATTTATAGATCTTTCAGCACTACTGACCATAAAATTCATCAATGTTTCCCTATATAGCTTTTTAGGTTGGCCAAACACTGATATAGTAGCATAACTCATGTCTAATTGTAGATATCCCTGCAAATTTTCTCCCCATGAGCGAGAAAGTAGCACACCATACTTCGGTGGGATATCAGCTACTACAATATTCATTAATATACTCTTACTAGGATATTGAACTAATGTCACACATAAATCTTTGATTAATCCTAAGCACTTAACTTTGCTAGAGTCAAATGAAAACAAATCTTTGTAAGGCCTAGTTATTTATAGATTAAGAGTTTCCATTATAGCTTTAGGCATTGAATTATGGGAAGCTCCTAAATCTAGCATAGCATTATGGAGAATTTGATCATGAATGGTAAGACTGATATAAAAGGGAGGGATTGATCCATCTGCATGCTTTCCATTTACATCAAGGCTAAAGATCAATTATGGTTTATCATCATTCAAATTAATTGCATCTTCACCATCATTAATATTCAGTGTTTCAGTTATGGTTGATTTGTATAAGTCATTTTTTACCAATTATGTTAAAGGAATGGGTATTTTTAACTTAGCAATTTCAGTCTGAATATTAAATGAGAGTTGAGATTTACTAATTTGAACTAATTCATCTTTAGTAACTGTAATTTAACTTGGTTTTTCTTGAGTTTCTACAATTGTATTTCTATCTTCAATTGTTTTGACATTATCTGTCTGCGTTTCTTGAGTTTTACTGCTTTTAACCTTCTTTTCAAGGACTGTTTATGTAGCAGTATAAGATTTATCAGACTTAGAATTATCAGCAGGTGTTTTTGAATTATCAATTTTTGGATCTACTGATTTAGGATCAGTAGAAGGATTTTTAGGATCAGAATTTGCTGATTTTACTGAATTAGAAGCTTTAGCAGTATTAGCTTTATGTGCATCTTTGGAAGATTGAGCTACTTCTTCAGTGATATCAACAATTTTGGGACTCCTTGATTTTTTAGGACTGGAAGGATTGGAATTTTGCTTATTTTCCCTTGGGAGAATTTGCAAAACTTTTGTTTTTGGTGCTTCTACATTTTTCTTATTTTGATTTTGGGAATTGTTTTTGGTAGAAGACTCATTGTTTTTCTTGTGTCTAAGGTTATACTGACTATGTATTTCATTTATGGCAAAGTCATAACCCTGTTTTTAGTCAAAGGATTCGCTAGACTCTAATTTGAGTTGTTGAAGCTCAAATATTTCCTGATCTTCCTGAGTGAGGAAAATGGTATTGTTTTCATCTATTCCCATTAGATGATTGATGACATTCTCATATTCATCATTATTTTGAGAACTTTCAGCATAGTTCTCCTAAAATGGGGGCTTAATTGTTTGGTCTGGGCTTGTTTCTGTTGCTTTTCCCTAATTTGTGTTTTTTCTAAAGTTGGGATTTCTGATCTGTTGTTGATTATCCCAATTGGGTCTTTTTTCTATATTATCTAGTCTATCCATCATTTTTTCTAAGGTTTTGGCTAAGCTATCTATTTTTGCATCTGAATTTGCATTTTCTTCTTTGATAGTCACCCTTCCTTCATTTCTGAGTCCAGTTTTTTTAGCTAATATATTTATTTCTACACCAACAGCATCTACTTGCATTTTTTCTAAGGTGTTTGCATCTCTTTCCCTTAATTGATAAGCCATATCTGCATCAAATCCATCAGGGAATTTGAGCAGAACAGAATAAGGAGTAGGTTTAAGAATTGCAGGAATAGAATTATAGACACTATTATAACTAGTGCAATAATCTTGAACTGACTCATTTGGGGCTCTTTTTAATGCATCAAATTCAGATAATATTTGAAGAGGGTTATTTTTCTTTTCCCATTTATTCAGAAATATCCTATGAAATACAGGTAAATCAGTTATGCTACTCGCAGCTTTATCTTTAAACCATTTCTTTACTTCTCTAGTCAAACTTTGAGCAAACAATGTCATTTGAACATCTGAGTGATCTATTTCATAAATTTCAAAGAAGTTTGTGATTTTAGTTATGTGTTGCTGAGCAGTATATTATGTAGTACGATCAAACAGTGGTATTTTTTTTTATAATCTTGAGGTATGTCATGCAACTGTTGAGGTAAGACAAGGGGAGCATGTAATATTCGAAAAATTTAGCCTTCATCAAAATGGAATATTATATTTTGTTCTATCACTAGGTAGGTGAATAAGTGGGTGGGGAGACTCATAAAACCACTTTTGAAGGAATAATAACACTCCTAATGTGAAAGGAGGAAGAATAAGCAACTAGATTAAGCACCTTTTGGTGTGAAAAGGGATTTGATCATGTTGATTCAGTCAACTTTGACCAAGTCAACAACGCTGTCATAGAGGAGTGGTCTTTAAGATGAGACAACACAGTTTTAGTGGAGGAAAACTTGCATGAGCTTGGTGGCAAGTATGGATGGGACCCAATGTGAGATGGTTCACTTGCTATATATGGAGAGGTGGGCAGCCATTTTTATTCATGTTTTTAGATTATCATTTGATATTGGTCTTTTTAGACTTTTCTTCCTCTTGTTGTTTAGCAGGGTTGTTGTGCTATTTAGCACAAGGGTGTTCCTGGTCAGGAATCCCTACCTCATCCTCAAGGAAGGAGAGGTTCTTTGAGCTACATTTCCTCATTCTGGCATTCTAGCCAAGCTACGTACTTCAGCTACAAAGAATTTTCTATTTAGAGCTGGGTTGTGTTGCAGGGTGCAGTAAAGGAGGATCACATAGAGTTATTTCTGGGCTTGTTTTTCAGTGGAGAGGTAGCCTATCCATTGGAGGATCAGTAAGGAGGGATCCTGGGAATATTTTTACATATTTAGCATCAGGCCAACCATCTACCATCCCTCACAACGTATTTCTAGTCCATGACTGCGCTATTTTAGTGATTTTTTGAGTGGGTAACCCACAAATGGCCGAAAATGCAAAGTTAAGATCTGGCCAAACCATTTCTAGGGTTTTCTGGGTTTTTTGAGTAGAATCTATGGTTAAAATTCCAAATCATTTGGAGCACACTAGCAACCTTCCGCACATGGTTCTTTGCCTTAGAAGCAGTAGTTTCTAGTAGTAGCAGCAGTAGCAGTACACATTTCCAGTGCTTGGTTCTTTGGTGTATTTCAACCATCTTGTGGCTTGGGTGCATTCCTTTTGGAGAACTATATATTATTATTTTCTGGGCATTGATTTTGTATCTATCAGCCATATTACATTTATGTATGATTAAAATAGTAGCTACACTGATATAGACATCACTTTCACTGCTTTCTGGCATTCTATACAGTTGCATCAACTCATGTGTTTATTGATCTGATCATTGGAGGCTTGTTCTTATTGCTTGGGTGGCTTTACCCTCAAGATATTTTGTATATTGTTGCTGATATATTAATAAAATGATGGTTGCATATTGATCCCTCTGATTTCATGTTCATATTTGCTGTGTTTTACATTATTATGTCTTGTATTGCTGCTATCTCCCTTTTGGGATATCACAGTGGTATCAGAGCATAATCTTGGCTCAGCCTGTGCATTCAAGACATTATGCCATTAGAAGGAGAAGCTTCTTATCAAAGAAAATAGAAGTTTCACAGAAGAAACAAAGGCATGAATCCATTATTTGGAGAAATGAAGGAAGAGAGGATCTCCCAGCTTCTTTTCCGAACTATAAAAAAACTCAAAGAAGATCTCAAGCAGATGAAAGGGGAGAAGTGTAGAAAATTTATAAGAGGGTTTGAAGGTGAAGCAAGCCTTAGATATTCACATGATGGGTGTGAGCATTTAGCCACACATGTAGATCCACAGCACAGTCTATTTCCCACTTTCACTGCAAAAAGGATGGAGGAAGAAGATGCACCAAGGGAGGAGACCTTGAGTGACTATCTTCAGGAGTATGAGTCTCAATCATGGAGATTCTAACAACACTTGGAATTCTGAGGGTTTTTCCAACTCAAGGAAGATAGAAGGTCCATAAATCCTAAAATAAGCAAGATAGGTAGAATTTTTCTATCTAACTTTGATGGATTAGCAAAGTGCAGATGCAAAGCTTGGGTGAAGGAGCTAGATTCCCATTTCCAGCTACACCAAGTTTCAGAAAAGGAGGCCATCAGAGTAGCAGCGCTGCACCTCAAAGGTATGGCCCATGATTGGTGGTTTTGTAGTTCTGATTCATTTGAACATGCAAATGTAAACACTTATGTTGGGTTCACTAAGAAATTAGTGAAAATATTTGATATTAAACATTGTGAAACACCATTTGATGAACCCAAAAACTCAAAACCCTTGCATAAGTTGGAGAGATCTATTCTGCCAACTCCACTCCATATTTCTGTTGAAGGGGATAAAAACATGCATGATACCTTACCAAGGGTAAGATCCCCACTTCTTGAAGAGCCCTCTTCTATAGATGAAGACATGGAGATTCCTCCTTCAAGAGAAGACCAAGATCTAGGGTATCTCATTGATGACGAGGCATTCTCACATATTGATGAAGAGGATGAACAGAGAAGAGCTAACAGAATTGTACCATTGGGAGAAGATCCATCACCACATGGAGATGGGAAGGAAGCCATTTCTTCCATTAGAGGAGCCCTTGTGTCTTTGCAAGGAGTTCCAAATGATCCAACATGTGGGAACCAAGACACAATACTGGAGCAGCATGCATTAGTTTTTGTGGATTGTGAGATGGAAGGGGAAGGAAGGAAGGATCAGCATCAAGGGATGAGAACATTTACCCTTTCTATCTCGGGAGGTTTCTGCACAAAATAATGAGACTGTATTGTGCAGTGAAGAGAGGGACAAATCAGTCCACTCATATATACAGTCCACTTCAGTATTTGATGTCTCACTACATGGGGGCATTCCACTTGGGAGGCCACCAGATCTAGAGTTGGTGGGAGAAATTTTTCCATTTGGTTCACCACTCTTAGATTCTAGAGGGGTGAAGACCTTGGAGGAGTCTAGTGCAACTCAAAGAGTCTGGGGTAGACTCAAGGAGGAGGGAGACATTCTCCCATTTTTAGCATCAACCACTCTCACTACATATTCTGCGCTAATAGAAGTTGTTGCAGTGATGGAGGATGGCACCTTCATGGTGTAAGGGAGTTGCTCCATGGATTTGGAGAAACAGAGGGTAATTCCCTTGAGGAAGGAATCCTCCATATATTGGAGTAGATGGAGGCCACTAATGCTTGCATTGGCCAAGATCAGGAGGTTATTTTTGGATGGTAGTTTCTCATGGGAGGCCAACTTCAAAAGGTTACCTCTTCTATTTGAGCATGAGCAGCTGCATGATGGGTATGGTAGTATTTTGGAGGATGAATTTGGCATGGTGGATGTCAAAGGAGTAGATGGAAGCATGTGGAGAGCTTCACTTTTCAGATCATCAATGATGTCTCTTGGGAGGATTGATCCATATTAGAGATCTCAACTTTTGGTAGATTACTCCAAGGATCTTGGTGCTTGCATGATTCTTGATGACCCAGATGGAGATGATAAATATATGGTGAATGATGTGGTCATCTATTCTTATGGAAGAGTCTTCTTGACTAGAGCTTCTAAGCTCAAGGAGAAGCTGCTACATGCAACACATAAGGACTTCTTTTCCATGCACTTTGATGCATATCATTATTTGATGGAGGAGTTCATTTGGGAGGGCATCCAACAGGATATATATCAGCATATGGAGAGATGCATAGCCTGAATGGTGATAGAAGGGTTGTCACAGCCACTTCCCTACTCATGTAGAGTGAGGGAGAACTTTCAGTCGAGCCATTTCAGCTCAAGGACAAAAGTACATAGTAGAGAAGGTACATTTTTGCATTATGATTTGCACTTCTTTACTTTATATGAGCAGCATGTTGTATTGGGAAGGGTCATTCCTTCTTATAAATTATATTATGATGTACTTGAGGCCAAATGTAGCATTGATATTGGCTATCCTATTGGTGGTTTGTAGGGAAAGCGACATGATTCTTGGTGTGCACCATTGACACCACATTTTACATTCATGATTCCATCTTATGAGATGATTGTGGTAGCAAAAAAATGGCTGGAAAGACACTTGTTATTATCTGTTTTGAGGTAGGCAAGGGATGCACTGGGTTGGTTCCATATGTGGAACTATAATCCACTTTCCGGTTGTCATATGGCAACTTGTTTTCGTTGTTTTTTACTTCCATGTATTGCTGATATTCTTATGTTCATGGGGAGCTTTGTTTGGAGAGTGGTATGAAAGTTGGAAGTGCCCATTGGGAGTATGATTCTCCCTAATTTTCATGTTGTATGTTTCAAGAGGAGAAATGGGCAAACCATGATTGCCATATTACATCTATTTTCTTCATGTGGGAGGAGCCATTTGAAGAACTTGAGTTCTTAGAGGAGGCACTTCATGGCTGATTTATTTTGTGGGGTAACTTGGGCCATTAGAGGCCATGAAATTTCAGCCCAAAGTCAGCAACAACCCCATACTTACCATAAATGGAGAGATAAAAAACTTGGATGGAAAAATTTGATCTCTCCATGCAGCCCCAATACATTGCATAAAACGGGGGTTGATGATTTCTTTGATGAGCTACCTAGAATGGGTCATTTCATTTGGATGATAGCATGGGTAGGGGAGACTCTCATTGGGGATAAAATTCCCTATTTTTATCATCACTCCTACCTTGAGGAGGCCATTGGACAGTAAGGATATTTCCACTTACACCTTCCACTTTCTCATGATGTACACCATTTGGTTTTGCATGCTTGGGAGGAATCATTGGAGGGCAAATTTATTGCAAACTATGTTGAGCTATGGTGGGAGCTATTGATGAGGAGGCGACAAGAAGAGGAAGGGAGAAATTTTTCTCTACCGTTACAGTTGCTTGAGGAAAAGAAACATTTTGGAGGGGAGGAATATAGTATTCCAAAAATTTAGCCTTCATCTAAATGGAATATTATAGTTTGTTTTATCACTAGGTAGGTGAATAAGTGGGTGGGGAGACTCATAAAACCAATTTTAAAGAAATAATAACACTCTTAATGTGAAAGGAGGAAGAATAAGCAGCTATATTAAGCACCTTTGGGTGTGAACAAGGATTTGATCATGTTGATTCAGTCAACTTTGACCAAGTCAACAACGTTGTCATAGAGGAGTGGTCTTTATGATGAGACAACACAATTTTAGTGCAGGAAAACTTGCATGAGCTTGGTGGCAAGTATGGATGGGACCCAATTTGATATGGTTCACTTGCTATATATGGAGAGGAGGGAAACCATTTTTATTCATGGTTTTAGATCATCATTTGATATTGGTCTATTTATACTTTTCTTCTTCTTGTTGTTTAGCAGGGTTGCTATGCTATTTAGCACAAGGGTGTTCCTGGTCGGGAATCCCTACCTCATTCTCAGGGAAGGAGAGATTATTTGAGATGCATTTCCTCATTCTGGCTTTGTGGCCAAGCTACCTCCTTCAGCTACAACGCCGTTTCTGTTTAGAGCTAGGTTGTGCTGCAGGGTGCAGCAAAGGAGGATCACATAGAGTTATTTCTGGGCTTGTTTTTTAGTGGAGAGGTAGCCTATCCATTGGAGGATCAACAAGGAGGGATCCTGGACATATTTTTACATATTTGGCATCAGGCCAACCATCTACCATCCCTCACAGCGCAGTTCTAGTCCATGACTGTATTATTTTAGGGAGTTGTTGTAGTGGGTAACCCAAAAATGGTCGAAAATGCAAAGTTAAAATCTAGCCAAACCATTTCTAGGTTTTTTGAGTAGAATCCATGGTTAAAATACCAGATCATTTGGAGCACACTAAAAACCCTCCACACATTTTTCTTTGCCTTAGAAATAGTATTTTCTAGTAGCAGCAGCAGTAGCAGTACACATTTCCAGTGCTTGGTTCTTTGGTGTATTTCAGCCATCTTGTGGCTTGAGTGCATTCCTTTTGGAGCACTATATATTCTTATTTTTATAGGCATTGATTTTGTATCTATCAGCCATATTAAATTTATGTATGATTAAAAAAAAAACTACACTGATATAGACATCACTGTCACTACTTTCCGACATTCTATACAATTGCAACAACTCGTGTGTTTATTGATCTGATCATTGGAGACTTGTTCTTATTGCTTGGGTGGCTTGAACCTCAAGATATGTTGCATATTGTTGCTGATATATTAATAAAATGATGGCTACATATTGATCCCTCTTATGTCATGTTAAGATTTTATGTGTTTTACATTATTATGTCTTGTATTGCTGCTATCTCCCTTTTGGGATATCACAGAGCATATCTAGCAGCCATGGCTAAAAGCTTAGTTTGATTATAAGATCTAGTAAAAGAGCTTGGAGCTGTGCTGGAAATGGTAGAATATGAATTGAAAACTATCGTTGAAGAGCTGGGAAATGAAGCTAATATGCAAATGGAATTTCTCGGAAATAAAGATGTGGTGCTTATAAAATATGAATGTAAAGTAGTGGATGTAGTGGAAGGAGTGGATGAAGGAAATAATATCCTATGCTGCAAAGGCAATATAGGAATGAAATGATCTGTGGATGAACTTGTAGTGGTATCTATAAATGAAGTAACAACATACAAAGATGAATCTAGTGTTGGTATTATTGTTGTATGCAATTGAGAAACTGGAGGTTTTATGTAAGACAACAAATGAGTTAATTCAATAGCTTCATTAATATCTTTAATCAATGAAACATTAATCTTTTCAACTGTATTTTGATATTCAAATTTATTTGATTTTGTTCTTACTGAAATATTTTTCTATTTTGCATTCAGAAATGAAATAAAAATGGGATCTATAACAATATTTTTCAAATCAGCTTCAGATTTAGTTTTAAACAATGAATATTCAATCTTCAGATCAAAATCAATATAATTTAGACTCACTAATTATTTGGGTAAAGAATTGGCTTTTCTTAATGGTACTTCAGTTTCTAATTTGACAATTTGTTTTTTCTTTTTACCAATATGATTTGGGTTATCTACTATAACTATAGGTTTAGGATCTGGGTTAGACCTGGTATAGTAGGTTTTCCTAGAAGCTAGAATGATTGTTTTTATACCCACAACCTATAAAAGTAATCTTAAAGTAAAAGGATAATTTAAAGATTTTCCTTTAAGACTAAATTTTAGACTGGAGATTGGTTAGTTCCCCAGTATGGTCGCCAGTATGTTAGCACTCTAGTAAATTCTTAAGCTGTGGGATTTTGGGTTTTTAGTCAAAGAACACTAGAGGTAACCACAAACCTACTTGGAACTCTAGGATCTAGCCTTCCTAGGTTTCAGAGAGGGCTCTCTCTTTAAAATTTATCTTTGTTTTGATTTATAATATTAGGCTAGTTATGAAAGAACAATTTGTTTTGTTTTAAATGGTTTGGTGGGAAAAAATCACTCAGAGGTAAAATAGAGAGAAATATACTTGTCCATTGGGCTATGGAGTCTAAATCAAGCTAGAAAAACTAGAAATAAAGACCAAAAAGGTACAAATATATTTAGGACAAGATAGATAACCCTCAGAGATTTGGGAAAATGGTTTTTTGTGAGGTGGTATGATCGGGATAAAGGGTACTTAAGGATCCTTTGATCCATAAAATGGAAGTGGAAGGCATAGGTCAAACGGGATTGAGAGCAATTAAGAATTCTCAACACCAGAAATCAGAAGAATACATTAAAATGGAAACTAGTTAAAGACAGGGAGCACTTGAATAATCCTGTGGTAATACTCCTAGTTACACATTTAGACAGAACAAACATAAAATGAATGCATGAGACTTAGAAAAGGAAATAGTGACAAGTAGGAAGTACTTCACTCATTAGCTTATCATAGGGATCCTGAACTATGATGCCAATAAGCTTGTCCAGTTTGGTACTTTGAATTCAAACACACAATAGCCTCCAATATTAAACAAAAATGTTTATAATAAGTCCAACAATTTTATTCCACACTGAATACTTCTAATCTTGAAGTATTTATACAAAATGTAATTACAAATATCCTAGGAGAATTCTAGGAAATCATTAGGAAAAGGAAAATACCATTAATAATAAAAAGGACAGCTGCTTAACAAACATCAATCTATCCTCTTTTATCCAAAACAAATAGAATTTCTTTATCTAACAAGGAGCTTTTAACTGTCAAGGTATCATGCTTGTTGGCTGCTAGAAAATATCTGCCTTCTGAGTTGCCTTCACTGATACTCTTTCATCTGATACTCTTTACCTGATGACCTTTAACGTTGATAATATTTCATATGATTAGCTTAACTGATTTACTGCTGTAGAATTATCTTTTAACAGTAAAATCAGCAAACTGTCTTTTTATTTTAATTGTTCATTTGAATGTTTCTTAAGATAATATTATTTGACTGTTTTACCTCTTATCCCTACATCAAATCGGTAAAAGTTTTCCATTCTTCTACCTTGGGAATTTTGACATTCCTCAACTTCCTAAAATTCTCATCAGCCTCTGTATATCTAGAAAAAGTGGGTTTGATGACAAAGATATGTTTAATCTGATGCTGTAAAAAGAAGAGATCTTCAAAATACTGAAGGAGGACTTTCCCTGTGGGAGTGCCTTGTGCTAGTGGCTTGTTAAATTTCTCTTTAGAAAATTCTTTGATCTTTTTATCATAATCCTTATGGGGCATAAGTTTTTCATTCAAAACATGGATGTCTGGTAGGCCCCTCTGTATTAAGTTTGTGTATTTTACCATAAATTTTGTTGTGGAAATGTTCATTGATTCACATTTTTCTTCCAGATTATTCATTAAGTTCTTCTTAGTTACTACCTTTTTTATCTGTAAGATTGTTTTTGTCCTATCCTAGACTTGTAATTCTTCCAGTTCTGCCCTGTTCTTGTTGTTTAAAAATGTAATGAGCTTTAAAGCCTGAGCAGGCTTATCAGTCAACTCATATTTTTTCCTTTGTATCTCTATCTGGGTTGCCAATAATAAATCTCTCTGCTCATATATAACATGAATTAAAGGCCATTGAATTTAAATGGCTTCAATTATGTTATTCTAGAGATTATTTTTTACAAATGAAATCTGCTTAGTGAAAGTTAGCTCTTTTTGCAAATTCTTGATCTGTTCTCCCAATCTAATTGCTTTCTGTTCATGGGTTTTAGCATTTATCGAAGATGTCTTATTTGTAGCTTCAAGATTTTCAATCATCTTTTTCAGGTTGTTGATTTCATTTTTCTTTAAAGACATTCTTCCATAGCTTTAACAATCTGGATTGCTTCATCTGTTTGTTGTTCATTTGTAGTAGAAGATTCTGTAGCTGAAGTGGTAGCTAAAAACAATGTCACTGCAGTTTCTAGTGGTTCTTTTGGTGCTAGTTTCTCTCCTAAAGTGGAATTCACTGTTGTATTTATTATTGGAATAACTATAGGAATTATAGGAGTCTCATGTTCTTTTACAATCTCTTTTTCTTTGATAAGTTGGTCCATTTGGGTCTCCATCTCTTTGATTTGAGCAGTCAGTTTAAGAATGAGCTTCATCATTTCTTATTTCTCACTCTGATCTTGAAGGATTTCATTGGTTTGTGGATGCTCACTCCGAGGAAGGCTGAGCTGTTTCCTCAAAGTTGCTATGTCATCATTCTTTTTCTTTATCCATATTTCTGCTGCTTGAATGTTTGAGGGATCATATCCCACCTGTAAAACTAATTCCTCTAAGGCTTTAATCCTTAGGTCCATGGAATATAAGAATGCCTCGTCTATCTTGATTTGATCCTGCATATTAATGATGGTGTTCTGTAGCTTATTTTCACTCATTCCCTTGGTTTCTAATGTAGAATGAAGCATCTCTGAGATTTTTCTGTGAAATTCAATTTGATCTAGCTCATGGACAGTTTCTGCATCAACCTCAAGGTCCACCTTCTTATAATCTTCTTCTGTTTTAGGTGTGGAGGTAGTAGGTTGTAGAAATGACATGATCATCCTATTACTAGAATAATCAAAGGCTAACAATAGCCTATTTTGATTTCCAGGATTTTGTTTGAGGAATTGAGAATATATCTATGTTTTGATCTCCTCATTCTTCTACTTTATCTTCTTGTATTTCTCCTTGATGTCTAAATCCTTTTCCTCAGCGGTTTGTGAGGAAGAGGCATCCATGCTATGTTACTTTTCAATCATCTGATTGTCTTCTTTGTCTGTTGGTTTTTTTTTTCAATTTCCACTAGAGTTTCATTTATTATGACAGTGAATATATCATCTGTAGTATCTGAATTTCCTGTAGCTTCAATATCAATTTCGTTCTCTTTCTCAACTGAAGTGATTTTGGGCCTTTTATTATAGATTAGTTTAAATTTTGTTTCTGTATTTTTTTCTGTTGTATAGGCTCCTTCCTCTCTAACTCTTTTTGCTGATGTCTCTGGCTGTTTTACAAGTTCTAAAGCTTGTTCTGTGTCCATTTTACTTGTTTTCTCTGTATTAATTGTTGTATCTGTAAGTGTATTTTCCAGCCATTCAACTTGGATAGAAAATTTCTCAATATTAGGCTTAAGCTCATGTATGAAGGGTGTTAATTTTCATTTTACCCTTTGACTGCTCAGGATCCCTTGAGGATCATAGTTCCATGGAAAACTTTCTTGAAATTTAAACTCTGCTAATCTCTTTGTGATTTCTTTTTCTGAATCTCTGTGGTTTATGATAAAGTGACCAACCTAATTCTTTAACTTAAATTGAGTCTTTTTTCTGGCAGCCATGAAGTTAATAGAATCATAATTGAGAATTTGTCTCAAATACTCCAGTGCAAAAATTCTCATGCTCATATATCTAGGCAACTTATAAGGTAATAAGTTGGATCCAAAAATTCTTAACTTTGTATGCTTCTCATAGAGATACCAATCTCCCATTTTAGTCTGTTCTGAAAGTTGCAGGATTCTTTTCATTTCCTCACTAATTCTGGGTTGCTTTGCTTTATTCAGAATGTTCATTGCTGGATGTAGAAAAAGGTCTGAAAAATCTGTGTAGGTGAAATTACTGCCCTCTTTATTGAGCAAGGAAGTTCAGAAGATAATGGATAGAGGCTTGCCCTCCAAGTACATCTTTTGTAATGCAATAGGAAATTTATCATCTTGAAAGAATAAGAATAAGTGAAACAGATAGGATGAGTATCTAAAAACTCCTTCAGTGGGTAATTTTATCAGCTGATGATGGATATTGTTGGCTATGAAACCAGCAAAGTCAAAGATGACTTATGGAGGTTGGCTTGGAGAGAAGGTGGACAGGAAACCTAGAATGGACTCATCAGTGTGTCCATTTGTAAAGTATCCAAGTATAAAGGAGAGCATAGAGATAATATGTCTAGACCCTTCAGGGAATTTAGCAGTGGAATAAGGAGGATTTATTTTAGGAATGTCAACATGGGAAGGCATAAAGTTTTGAAATATCATGAACTTCCTAGGGAGGTCTAGGCCTAACTACAACTGGGTCAAAGCTTCTATAGACAGGGGGAATGATTGAGGCTCAAACTGTAATTGAATTATTTGGTTTATTGACTCTTCTGTGATGGTGAAAAAGATTTCTCTATCAGCATTGACTATGGCCCTTTGATCTAGTTCATAATATTTTTGACATAATCTGATAAGATCTTCGCCAAGGTGGGTCAATGGAACTATATATTTGGGCAAATGAGTCTCCCAAATAGGCATCTCATCCTTGTCCAAGTACTTTTCATAACACCAATTGTGTATATCCAAGAGGTTGAATTCTACAACAAGATCAACAATTTTGTAGTCAACATCAGTCAAAGGGAGGCTTTCTACAGCAACTACAGTTGGTTGGAGGGGATTCATTGTTGCAGTACATTTGGAAGTGATGACTGGGGTAGGTTTAGGGGCTTTGGATCCCTCAGATGTAAGTGTTTTGGATCCTACAGGTTTTCTTGTGCTCTGTTTCTTAGTCATTTTGGATAACTACTACTAGATTAGACTGTTTGCAGGAGTTTTTATATCAAACAGAGATTAAATTGAGCATTTTTTAGGCTGAGGATAGATTTTTTTAGGCTTTTGGCTCAATTAGGTTTATCTAGGGATGTAAAACTAGCATAAAACAGAAAAACAAAGGTTTTCTAAGTGGGTTAATTGAAAAGAGGGTTTCTATGGTATATTCAGCAGCTTTAACCCTTTAGGTGCTTTAAATTTGGTCTTTAAGCTTTGGAAACTAGGAATTTGGCTTCAAAAAGGCTTGCCATGTGAAACAGGGTTTCCTGGGAGAAATTGGCCAGGGTTTGGCCTCCTTTTTAGTGTTTTTAGGAAAATTGGTTCGATGAAATCTCTTAATTAAAGGCCTGGTTCTATTATAGAAGGTTTAGAATTGAATTCGCAGGCTTCAATTTGTCAGAAAATACCTTAAGATGTAGGTATTCGGTGGTTGAAATGGTTTGCGGATGCTTATGGTTGACTTTGAAGTCTTTAGCGGCTTGCTGGAGTAGCAAAATAGCTTTACTGGTCTTCAATGGGGGATTTCTGGTCAATTTGGAGTCTCTGTTGGATAAATTGGCAATCACAGGCTTTAACTCAGTCAGGAGAGCTCTTTCAGAGTTTGAAACATATGAATAAACATTAAAATTAACCTTTATCGAAGGTTTTACGCTTTGGTTTATTATTTTTTCTTGCATTGAATGCAGGCTTAATTAATGGCGTGCGGTGGTTTCATATTTGAAAACGAAACCAACAGTGGTTATCATGTTTATTTCAAGTGGTAAGCTGTTTTAACTCTAATGGACGCGATCAAATGAAATGTTGAGACGTTGCAGAGGGCAGAATGTGAAATACCACCCATTTCACGTCCAATTTGGGTTGGGATGACCCTTTACTTTATGTGTGCGATATGGTTTTAGAGCCGTCGGATCTTGTGCTCGGGCGCGAAGGGTCAAGATCTATCTGAAAGGTGCGGTCAAAGGAATGGTGGGACCGGGGCCAATATATATGCGGGTGTTAAAAGGCGGATTAAGTTTACCATGGGTTAATCTATGTAAAGCTTGAGGCTTTATATAGTGGGGACGAAATGAAATGGTAACGGCTTAACTTCAATGGAAAACAAACCTTAGTTTTATTCAGATAGAATCTTGGGTTAAAAATTACGCGGGGATGAATTTATAAAGGCATAGAAAAAGGGCAAAATTTTGCATGGTCGTGGGTTTAAACTTTTTGAACCTTATGAAATGATTAAATATCATTCAAAAAATTAGGCTAAGCACTGATGTGTAGGGTGGTGTATTTTATTTCAAAATACATAGGATATGCCCAAATAAACATATTAGGCATAACTTTTATTTTATTTATATAGTATTAAGCCTATTGAATGGTTTAATAACCATAGGGGGCGGGATATTTCTTTAAAGGTAGTTTTAGACCAAAGGGCACTTTATTTGGGTTTTATTTTGACATGTGGATAATAACTTTGGTCCAAAATCTTTGTAATAGTGGGTTTTTGGGGGTATTTAGATATAGGGAATTAGATAAATAGGATAAGTTTTTATTTAAGTATTTAGTAAACTAAGTTAAAAGTTAATATGAAAAGTGGAATGGAATACACAATATGACTAAGTAAAGTGAACAAGTAAAACAAAGCTTGTTTTTTCATCATTTCACCATTTACTTAGGATAAAGCATTTTTGAGGGTTTTTGTATGTTTATGAATGAAGGAAGTTAATTAATTGGGGTTTTATGTTTAATTAAGTAAGAAAGAGTCTTTAGTTATGAAAAGAATCAAATGTATGAATGAGGGATAAATAATGATAAATGGAGATTTTGTCATAAGAACTCAACATTTTCAACTATCCAGTCATCGAGCCTTGGGTTCGGTCCCAACAAAAGTCAGAGAAATGGTCTGAGCCTTTTTCACTGGTAGTGTAGAAAAATGAATACTTACAGGGGAAGGTAAATTAGTGTTTTTTGCTCGGTGATAAATATTACTTGATTTTTTCCACTTCTTTGTACCTACCCAAAATTACTCTAACATTTTTCTTCCTTTTAGCAGGTGCATTTAGGATTGCAATCTTGAAAACATTTATTCTTTTAAAAGAAAAAACTACTAATTTTACCTTATTTCATCCAAGGGCTCAGATTAAACTATTGAGCTCCTCATTATTCTCTACCTATCTATTGATTTGTCACGATTAAACTGTCTGAAAAATATTTATTCACTATCTAAAACATGAAATTGAAAACATGACAAGTTAGCATTAAACATTTTAACTTATCATGGATTATGGCATTTATTGACACTCTGCCCATAATCATTTATTTTGCAGAAAAGTAAAAATTAGTGGCATTTGGACTTGCTCAATTTCAGGTTTTATTTTCATCTTTTTTCTTTTTGGGGTCTATATTTTTCAAGTCCTTTGATCTTTCTTTTAAGACTTTTTACCCTCTTTTTGGCTTTTATTATTTTTTCATTTTTTCAAAATATGGGAAAACAACTTGCAGAAAGCAAGGTATGTACATATTTACAAGATTATCAAAGTCAATTCAAAATTATGAATCCTATATTCATAAGACCCTAACAGGACCTAAGTACACCATGCAAGACCAATTATACCCTAAGTAAAATTGCTTTCACTATGAAAAATAACTTAGTAAACCACCTTTATTAAGTTGTTTATGGTCTAAACAGGAAAACCCATGAGGAAATATTAAATAAACCTACATTTGTTTGATTTTCCTCAAGGAATAATTAGTTAAACATCAGTTTAATTAATATTCCTGGTCATATTTAACCCAAAACCGGAAAATTAATTAGATAAATCATTATTTATCTTATTATTTTCTAGGAATAATTATTTAAACCTTATTTAAATAATATTTCTTGTTAAATTTGACTAAATCACTCATAAATAATTAAATAAATCATTATTTATTTGATTATTACTTAACCACATCCTTAAAATAATAAATAAATCATTTATTTATTTATTATTTACAAATAAATGGATTTGAACCAAGTCAAATTATTTTTCTATCCAACAAATATAATAAAATATTCCATAAAAGTTGGATCTTGATTTGGTTAATAATATTTTAATTATGCACCAATATCTAGACTAACTCAATATTTTGTTATAAATAGAATAGTTTTTCCTTTCAATCACTACCTTTTGTTGCCTAAAGATCACTCTGGATCTATACTTTTGGTCTGACTTTGATCCACCATCATTGTCATATTTTTCTATATTTTTTCTTGTGAGCTCCCTTTGAGTTCCATTTTTGTCTGGGTTTTCTACACCATCAAGATAGAGGAATTTTAGATCTGAAGCACTGAGGACTTACAAGAACCCATCCCATTGAGGAGAGCTAGTAACATCCTTCTATGTTTTCCTCCCAGGTGCCATTAATACAAAATTCATTCAACATATTCTTGTCTTGTCTATTGGATGCATGGAGCAACTCTTGTTTTTATTTACTGCTTAATATCTTTTGATGCATAGATATATATTTTTGTAGCATTTATCTTGGTCACCTAATTGCAGATCTAAAGATATTGGCAGCCATCTTTGTTTTTAGGGATGTTTGTTATGCATGACTAAAGTGACCCTTTTTCATACACTTGTGATTAAGATTCATACTAACAATTGGCGACTCCACACGGGTTTACAATTACAACCTCTATCGCTTTTCAAATCCCTGCATATCTAGCTGCTTAAAACCCTAGGATTTCTCTTTAGATTCTTATTTTGCTTTTCTTGATGTTGTTTTTAACCTATAAAACCCTAAAACATTAAAAATTTTAACTTTCGTGTGTTTTCAGACCTATTACGCAGGTGACAGACATCAGCCGCAGCTGAGACGACACATTCTGCGGAAACCTGCTCTCGAGAGTGCCAGAACTGCAGGTTGAACTTTTTGGGCCAAAACCTGTGACCTGAACCTTCAGGGTGCAGAAAACAGGCCAAAACCTGCGACCTCAGCAGAAATCTAGTCAGAAACTACGACCTGGACTTTTTGCGGGAGTTTTTCTGAAAGTTTTCTAGGTTTGTCTGGGACTCTGTTTAGGGTTGTCTGACCTCCATATTCACCAATTTTGGACCATACTTGTTATTTTTTACTCATCTAAGTGGGAACCTAGCCCTCTTGGGCTTCAGTACCCTCCACACTTTGTGGAAGAGTTTTAGCTGCTACAGGTTGTCTGAAATTTTTAGAGTGTTCAAACATTTTTCAGATCTGATACCTTACCTTCAGATCCACTTCAGATTGGCTATTTATCCATCCAAATCACCTCCTTTGATTTTTTTTTGGGTTTTCCTCTAGGGTCCCCTCCGCTTCCCTCCAGGTTATAGCCTTTCGCCCTCACTTACAACAATTTTTCCTCTGATATTTTGCTGTTTGTCTGCACCTATTTCCAGCAGATTTGACCTTTAGATCCCTGTCCCTCTCGACCTTAGATCTATTGGCTATTTTGGTGTTTTTTGACTAGATTTTTTCCCACCTATAGACTACTTGTTGAGAGGCCCACCTCCTTGGGTTTAGATTATTGCATTATTAGATGTTTATTTTCTGTTATTTTGTAGAAATTTATATAAATGATACGTTATACACTCGATATTCTCCTGATCACACACTATTTGACTTCATGCACAATACAGAATCTCTTCTACCATTGATCATTAATTGCGGAAATAAAAAAAATCACATGCACACATTAAAACCATAAACATTCACACATATGAACATAGTATTTATGGGAAAGATTAAAGCTGAAAACCCCCAACTATTTGTATATTATATGTCATAGACATCATGTAACAATCATCATACAAAGCTCCTCACAAGCTCTCAGTACAATCTCCAATTGCTACACACTAATCAGGTCCAATCTAGCAAAACACATGCTCCAATCTCTACCACCTGCTAGCCTGCCTCTACTGCGCAATCACTGCTGAAGAATGGATCTAAATGAGCTCCAATTGGTCTAGCCTTGCTGACACAATCCTCATTGGCATCTCCAACCACTGTGTGTTTCAAATCATCCAACAGTATAGTCACAACTGATAGTCACACTGCTCTTTCACCTACCTCTTCACTGGTCTCCACTGAAACTGTCCATGCATTGTAGTTAACTGATGTATTCTTTAGTTGATTAATGAGTTAATAATTAGTGAATTAATTAATAATTAATTCACACCACTCTCACTAGTGTATCAGTCAGTTAGACTAGATACAACGAGCTCAACTATGTTTAACTCAGTTAAACTGAACACAACTCCACCAACTACCTCAATAACTCCACCAAACTCTATCACATGAGTTCTAACTGAAGTATCCATGCAATAGCTCCAATTAACCCTCAGAAATAGCATAATTCCTTCTGTCAGCTCCTGTGCCACATCTGTGCACTTAACTAAAGTGCTCCAAGAGAATAAGATAATGTTTATAGTCCAAATATTATTAAGAGCTAATAATATTCGACATATCTATTTTTAGATTGGCAATCTAAAAATAGATTCCGCCCAATATGTCTAAAAATAAAGTCCATCTATTTTTCCAACTTGACCAACCATCCACAAATAGCATCCTGCAACTCATAGAATATGATCAACATGTCTAAAAATAGACTGTGTGCCAAAAATAGCCTGCGGGCCCACTTAGTGAAGGCGACTCTTTTCACTAAGCTCATCATCTTGTTGAAATCTCAACACTCCCTCTCAACATGATAGGGATTATTTTCCACCTCGATCCTGCCCCTGTGGTATTCTAATTTTCTCCTGGTGAGCACCTTTGTCAAGATATCAGCATCCAGATCCTCCATGGGAATGTATGAAAGTAACATGATATTCCGTTGCACACAATCTCTGATATGATGATACCGTATGTCAATGTTCTTAGATCTATCATGAAATACTAGATTAACTAAGAGTTTGATGCAACTCTAATTATCACAATATATCACAGTAGGATCTAAGTGTGAATCGAACAACCCGACCAGGATCTTCCTCATCCATATAGCCTCGCATGCAGCCAAACGCGCTGCCATATACTCGACCTCTGCTCAACTAAGTGCCACGGATCTTTGTTTCCTACTGTACCAAGAAACTGCTGTCGACCTGATACTGAAAATCCCTCCAGATGTGCTCTTCCTGTCCGTTGGGCTCCTTGCCCAATCTGCATCCGTGAAGCCACACAGCTTCACCTCATCCGACTGTTTGTACCATAATCCATATCCCGATGTGCCTCTGAGATATCTCAATACATGCTTTCCTGCCTTCCAAAAGAGTTTGGTAGGCTTAACGATAGCTTGTGAAAGCTGGTTAACAGCGTAGCATATGTCAGGTCGTGTATTGACTAGATACATAAGTGACCCCACCAACTGTCAGTAAACAGTGGCATCCACTACCTCTGCCGATGTAGCATCCTCTTTCGTCCATCCACCAGGAAGAGGAGTGTCGATAGCCTTGCAGCCATGCATGTTGAACTTCTCCAGTATGTCCTGGGCATACTTGCTATTAGCATGAATCTTTCGTCGTAAAAGATCACTTTATCTATGCATAACAAATAGCCCTAACATCAATTATGGCTGCAAAATATCTTTAAGTCTGCTGCACAAATTCAGATCTAAGCACAAAAGAAATTAAGCAGATAAAATATAATATGGCTCCATGCATCCAATAGACAAGACAAGAACAATGTGTTTAAAAGAATGTTTTATATTATATTAAAGAATGGGGCACCTGAGAGGAAAACAAGAAAGGTGTTTTCCGGTTATCCTCAATGGGATGGGTTCTTGAAAGTCCTCAGCATTTCAGATCTAAAATTCCTCTCTCTTATTGTGGTAGAAAACCCTGACAAATATAGAACTCAATGGGAGCTCACAAAGCAAAAATGGAAAATGGTTACCAAGAATAGATCTAGTGTGATCTAATGCAATGAAGGTGACTAATGAATGGGGAAAACCCTTCTATTTATAACAAAATATTGGGGTGTTCTAGAACCCGATGCATGAATAAAATATTATTAATCAAATTCTAGAATCACCCTTTAGGAATATTTTATTATATTTGTTGGAGGGAAAAGGTCTTTTGACTTGGGTCAATTCCTTTATTTATAAACAATAAATAAATAAATGATTTGTTTATTATTTTAGGGACATGATGGGAATATAATTAAACAAATAATGATTTATTTAATTATTTAAAAATGATTTAGTGAAATTTAACTAGGAATATTATTTAAATAATGATTTGAATAACTTATTCCTAGGAAATACTTAAATAAATAATGATTTATTTAATTAATTTCCTTGTTTTTCGTAAAATATGACCAAGAAATATAGACAAATGTTATTTTACAGGGTGAAAGCAATTTTACTTAGAGTAAAATTGGTCTTACATGGTGTACTTGGGTTCATCTAATGATAATGAATTAAATGACCAAAAAAATGGTGTAACAGATTGCCCCCCAACGTACGAGTGTTAGGAGCAAATCGTATGACCGAAGTACGTTGTAAGAACTCAATCACTAGGCATCAAGAGGGAAGTGAGAGAGAGGAATGTAAGGTAGTCTAATATGCTGAAGGACTAGACCTGGAGGAGACGAGACTTACAGGTGCAACAAGTCTCTAGGTGATGAAGTAGTACTAGTGTAAAAGGTGGCGGGGGAGGCATACCTATGCCCGATGATACAATAGTACAAGGAATAAGGCGCCCGGAAAACCATGGAACGCAAGAATGAAGCCTATGCTGGCCTAAACATGAGCCAGATAAATAAAATGATGAATCCCACATACATGTGATGCCTGGAATAACCGTCAAGACTTATACAAGAAGATTTTAGTACATGAGATACAAATATACCCAAATGCCCCCTACACACGGGGAAGGGCTCACAACATCTAACTGATATATGAAAATCGAAGAGGTGCTGGAAGCGGTTGAGGCCGATATCATCAAATGAGAGGAGCTGCATCAAGGGCGGAAATGAAAAAGTCATCTGGGCATGTGGGGGGCTACCTGCAGGGCCACCCCCTCATGAGGGTTGAGACATCTCACACACGCCCGGGAATCACCAATAGCTGCTGCTGCATCACTGGACCATCAAGTGTATAGATCGCAATCATGCTGAGAAGAGATCTAACCAAGGTACACTGCCCCCTAGACCTGGCTTCTAGAGTAAATGAGCTGATGTCGACAGAAGTAGGTCCGCCATAGGTGAGGCAATAAGGGAACCCCAACTAAAGCACGAGGGAAAATAGTAGAGCGACGAACAGATAGACACTAATGATGATGATGGAATGAGGGATATGGAGGAGTGGTTGGACAACTTCCCTTGTTAGAGCATAAAGTTAATGAATGGCTTGGCAGCAACTGACACAATATCAAGAGGGATAGGGGACAAGGGTGCAGAAGGCCATAATGTGCGGCACGAGAGAGGGATCAAGCAAGAAAGGAGGGAGGACTATAGCGGGGTACACAGGGACTCAGAATGGACTCCATGAATGCGATGATGACTCGACTGGGATGCTCTAAACAAGGGCGACTCGATGGTGTTGCCTCATAGTAAGGGTCCAATGGGGAACCATAAAAGCATGAGTACAATAGGGTAGCTCATGATGAAAATCAACATGAACAAAGATGAGTAAGGAGGCAAAGTGGTGCCCCAAGTACAAGTGTCGTAAGTGAAGAAATTTGATTTTGAGAAGAGGTGAAGAGACCCTTCATGGACCAAATGTGTCCCGGTGAAGTATCAAAACAAGGAAAACAGACAAATACCCATTTGAGTGCTCGGTGAGAGCTTTCCAACGGTGCAGACAGTGTGTCAAACGGGGCTATGGTTTGATCACAGCGGGCGAAAGAAAAAACAGGGGTTTTCTTCTAATAAGGCATTTTCCCTCAAAAATCATTCATTTTCTTGTGTAGCTGTGGTGAATGTGGAGAGGAGAGAAGGCCCTAAATCTTACAGCGATCATAGCGGACAAACCAACCGTTAGATTCATGATCCGTCAGTTGTAGGTAAGAGGCCTAATCCTACTCTCTGTTTTTGATGGATTCAAAGTTCAGATTAGGGTTTGAAATCTCAGTAATTGCCCCTACTTCATCATTATGGTCGGGTCGCACTTTTTGGGGCAAAAGTTGTGACCTGGGACGCAGGTTTTGGTCTGAAAAGTGTGACCTGGCCCAAGATTTTCCCAAAAAGTGAGACCTATTAGATGTGGGAGGTTGCAGTGCTGTTATGGGCTGAGATTTAGTTTTGGTGTAAGATAATGCAGTTTTGCTGATCTGTAGACTGACAAAAATGGTGTTTTTGTGCAGGTATGGCGGAGATACAGATCAAGTGGAGAGAGAGAGACATAGGTACATTACGGACGGAGATCCAAGCGGATCAGGGTGTCCGTCGTGCACTGGCTAGGTATGGGGTTCTGAAATTTTTGGAGAACCGTTTGATGAGGGCTGGAGAGCCCTTGTTGGTTCAGATTATTAGTTATTGGGATCCAGAGCATGAGGCGTTTATAGTGCAGAGGCATAGGATCGAGCTGACGGTCCAGGATCTGTATTTCTTGACTGGTCTCCCACCATTAGGGATGGTGGGAAATACACATCCAGTGTTACCATGGGGGCGTAACATTATGGAGTTTGTTGAGCGACATTGTCGACCAGGTGTCCAAGTCAAAGGGACTCAGATATCCATTGGAGATCTAGAGAGGTTGGAGACCCGGGTAGTGGCCGTAGCAGTGTTGCAGATCTTGGGCAGCCAGGTGTTCCATCACATCAATGGAGGGAAGATGATGATTGTAGAGAGTGTGTTGGGGGGGACCTACTATGGGTGGGCCCAGATGATGTTGGTGTCATTGAAACGATAGCTATCGCTATGCAAGCGGCAAGTGAATCATGTTGTGCCTATGGGATGGTGTTGTGTTCCTTCTTTTTTGAGAAGATCCCGACCTTGTGACCTCGTATACAGTTACCTGATGGAGGTCCGAGAGAGCCCCGGATGTGTCGGTGGGGACGATTACTGTGCAGAGGAGGGGGAGGGGCGGTCAGACGGGTGTTCCGACCAGAGTTCTTTTCCCATTGGGATCAGATGCCATTATACATAGACGACTATCCCTATAGTGGGATGAGTTATTTGGAAGATCCAGACTTGCCGCTTCCGCCTGGTCGAGTGTGGGGGTCCGATGGTAAGTGACAAGAAACTAATTTGTTATGTGCATTATAGAGTTTGTGACTAGTATTCATGTTACTAATCGTTATATTTTTGGAATGCAGATAGAGCTCCGGTAAAACCGGTCGGATATATGGGACGACTGGCAGCAGCGGGAGCTACAGGTGCAAGTGGATCAAGGACAACACAGAACGAGGATATGGCCGCTCTGGTGGAGGATATCGGTCGTAGATGTGAGGGGTTGCTAACCGGTGTGTCGGAGCATGGTTGGCAAGATTTAGACGACCAGTACATAGAGTTATGTATTGGGCTACCCTCAGAATGGCGAGGTATGATGCGACGCATGGCGATGGCTGGTCAGATTGTACGTGATCTAAGAGCTGCGGGAGTAGAGCCATTGGCTCGGGATCCTCCAGAGAGTGATTAGATGTAGGGCAGATGGTGCCCCCCAGTGTTTTTGTAGGGGCAAGTGGTGCCCCCCATTTTGTAGTTTTGTTTTTTGTACCATGCTATGGGCATGTCATATGTTTCAGAGCAGATGGACTCTAAAAACACATGTTATATGATATATATGATTTATGTACATTTTGTTGATGATGTAAAATTTTATTGTCGTGTGTGTGATAAATGCCAGTCTAGAACATGATTTGTGATTTGATCTACGTATTGATTTTGACGTCGAGGGATATGGTTGAAATTAATGGATCTAAATTCACGTATCAAAATTTTCACTCGTAAATATTGTCTAAACAGGATAGGGTTATGCACACGATAGACACCATTAAGTTGTAGGAAAAGAAGGAGGGAATCTAAATGAACATGCAGATGGAGGATGTGATGAGAGAGGGCATCGGCGAGGATACCATGTACGTCATCATATTCGGCCTGATTATTGGTGGCATTACCAATGTAGACCCCATTTGCAAGAACTAGGGTATGCAAGGGGGTAAAGATGGCCCATGCTACCGAAGCGAGATTCCGGGAAAAGCGACTTGCCCCATCGGCATAGCCAAGATAATATGTGGACGAGAGGGCCGATGTAATAGTGTCACAAGACAAGAAATGGGAGGGATGAGCAAAAGGATGGCAACGTGAGTAGAGGATAGACATCCACTGATGGCTATGGGAGGGAGTAGTCTAGGTAGGAAGTCTAGGACTCACAGATCGACGAGAGGGAGATGAATGAGAATTATAGGATGAAGAACAGGTACTCAGGCTACGACAAACATCGAAGATATGGATGGTATGATCGTGATTATGGGAGGAAATGGAAGGGTCAATGAGACCATACGACGCTGCAAAGCTACCGAAATCATAAATATGGGAAGAGAGGTGCAAATACGGGTCGTCATGGGGAATGAGAGAGGAACAGGTAAAAATATGGTCAAAATGTGAAGAGCCCGAGAAAGTATCTGAAGGAGGATCAAGCAGAACAAATGGAGTGGATTCAGAGGGAATGTACTCCGAGGGTCGTGCGGATGATGATAGATATAGGAGGGGAGCAATAGGTTCCGACATCTCAACATCAGGGGGAGGAATGCCAATGGTAGTAGGGGGATCCTTGAGTAGGCCTGCCGCATATTAAGCAAGGATGGGAGAGGCAGATTGATTTTGTTCAACTTCGTACTCGCGAATGACCTCTAAAGAGGCTCGGTAATGCATGAGGTGAGGACAATGGTGAGAGTAATGGCCATGGATACCACACAGAGCACAGGGTTTGTTGGTGCGAAGAGTCTTTTGGTTCTTGGATGCGTATGAGGAAGAAATAGAGGTTTCAGGGACTGTAGATTCAGGGAACGTGACTTTAACCATGGGTTGGATATAGGGAAAATCAGGACAAGTATTGGTGGGATGACCGATACCATCACATAAGGCACAAGGCTTGGTGGGTGGGGGAGGGGTAGGGTTGGGTGCGGTGGCCTTGTCTTTGGATGCCCCCTTTCGAGTTTTTCTTTTCTTGCCTGTAGTTGTTGCAGCAGGAGGGGGGTCCTGCGGGGGGGCTAGGGGTAATGTAGTGGTGGAAGGAGTGAAGGGAATCGGTTGCACTGGTGTCATAGCTATGTATAGTTTGGGATGGTTCGGCAGGGTCTCGGCTGGAGGAGTAAGATACCATACTGGAATGCCCAATGTTAAATTAGGGAGGGAAAGGCTGGCCATGATGGGAACCGAATAGACACCCGAGGGGGCAGAACCAGGGAAAGGTATCTGACCTGTGGGGTAATGACCAGGAAGGATGGCTCTCATGTGATGGAGGCCAGAGGGAACCGACTCGGGAGGGTAGGGAGGTTCCTGAGGGTGAGGGGGATGAGAAGGACCAGGCGAAAAAGGTTCGGTCGACTGAAGAGAAAGGCTAGGAGCAGGATGTGGTGGGCGAGATTGAGGTTGCTGACTAGCCGGAGCAAGCTGTGGGAGGCCAGCCTGAGACGATTGCATCATGCAAACATTCGCTAAGCTGGGGTCAGAGACAGGAGGAGGAGGAGGACCAGGAAAAGTTCCAAGCAAGGAGGAGTCTTTATAGACGCCAGGGGAAACACTGGTCAAAGAATCAACAATCGGCTTATTGGTGACAGTAGAGATGGTGGACTCAGGGGAGGTCTGAGATTTTGGTTCATGGTAAGTCAATTGGTCAATCGTGAAAATTTTTCCATTATGAGGGAAAAACATCTTACGGTGGACTGCGGATGGGATGGTAGACATGGCATAGGTGTAACTACACCCCAAAATAATGTTGTAGTCAAGAAGGGCATCGATAACTTCCACGTCGACACAAACAGTCTTACCTGCAAGGGTGATAGGACAGTTACGAAAGAGGCCGATGGGTTGGGAGGCATGGACATCCCACGCATGAAGGGTGATTGTGGAAGGGGCCAGCTCGGGAGATTCAAGTTGTTTCCAAACTGAAGCGGACATTACACAGGTAGATGCCCCCTCATAAATAATACACCGAGCGAAATTGGCATTTCGGATTTTGACTAGGATTTGGAAAGCAACCAGAGGAATAGGGGGATGGTCTGACTGACGGGCGTCGAAAAAAATCAATTGGTCATCAGCAGGATCTACAACACCCACGACAGATAGTAGAGCCTTCTTTTGAGAAGGACATGACTGGAGGAGTTCCAGTGTTGAAATGGCAGCAGGAGATTGTGCCAGATCATCTACTATGCTGTATGAATGGTCAGCTCGACCAGAGGAAGCGTTTCGGCGTAATGGTCCCTTAGGAGTCTTGGGATGAACCTCAGCTTTGGGCAGAGGGATTTGTAAGGGACCATTGGGTGTCGACAGAGGCTCTGTAGGACCTGAAGATGGAGACTTGGAGACAGAGGGAATGGGAGGCATGGAATACTGACGGGATCGAGTTTTAAGGTTGAGGTTGATGGTGAGAAGAGGGTCAGAGGCCATCATGAGAATCTGGTAATCAGAGGAACCAGAAGGGGAAGGTTGAGTGTATACCGGGGCATGAGGAGGTTGAGTAGCCACGAATCCTTGTTGAGGGAAAGGATCAATAAACACAACGGGTTTGGAAGTAGTTGGAGTGGGAGGGATAGTAGGGGAGGAGTTTCGTCCCCTCACGGTGGCTTGAGATTCCCACATCTGCCACATTTGTGGTAATAAAGGACAATCATGAGTGTAGTGACCATACACACCGCAACAAGAAAAGGGCTTATTGGTGCGAAGCGGCCTGTCCGACTTAGGCTGAGAGCCCTGTGGCTGGTTGGCAGTGGTAGAGTCAATACTGGAAGGATTGGATCCACAATTGCCAGAAGCAGATTGATTTCCTCTTCTCCTTCTTTGAGAAGGAAGAAAATTAGGTGCCCCTTGCTGTGCAAATACTTGCCCAGGAGGGGGTAGTAAGTGCGGTTGCGAGGGTGGAGAAGGCAAGGGAGTGGGAGGTCCAAATGCTGGAGGAGCTGGGAAACCAGGTTGTGGATATGGATAAGGGGTAGGGTGGGCAACATTGAGGTAAGCAGGAGGGTGGGCAAAAGGAGGAGGCATGCCGTAGCCTGAATACATGCTACTTGGAGGGGAAAAAGTGCCGGAGGGGTTGGCTCCTCCTGGAGGGAAACCATAGCCCGAAAGAGCAAGGCAGGCAGACAGGTCTAACCACTGTCACAGAGGAGATGCCTCAGGCATTAGGGCCACGGGTTTGGGGAGGTCAGAAGGAAGTATAAAGACAACCAAGACACAGATAAGTGTCATATTTGCTGCCACTGGAGGTGGTTTCTTCTGCTTAGCAGTCATATGCACATCTTCTTAAATGACAAGAGAGAGTTATGTTCATTCCAGTAAACCTAATTACAAGGCAACATAGGCTCCGTCTTCGTCGCCATTTCTGCACATGAGCGGAAAGGCGGGTCGAAGAGGATTGATGGAAAGAAGTTAAGAGTTCAGTACCAGTGTCGTATCAGAGAGGGAGCTGGAAATAAGATAAAAAGGCCTGGGAAATGGTCGCAAAGGTGGTATGGGAAGAGGTAGCTTGATCGACATACCATTTAGAAGCTTCGCTAGTAAGCGTGCGTTGGAACAATCGAAGATGGATGGAGTCATCGGTGATGGAATTGGAGGAACACCACATGTGAAAAGATCGAATATGGTTAGAGGGATCTTCACTAGCAAGGCCTTCTAACTTGGGAATGTCAGAGGGGAGCTTGGTTGGCATAGAAGGCCAACTGACATCGTGGCGAATAGGATCATTGATAAGCTGATTGAAATTGGGGAGACTGAGGCCGGCCATATAATGGAGTAATGGGGCAGTCGAGGTAGGTCCCGTAGGGGTTCCACTGGAAACGAGCCCAGCATTAGAACTGGGGTTAGGGCTAGGTCCGGAACTAGACATGGTGAAGGTAATAGGGGGGAACCAGGAGGAGGGGGAGAACCCAAATAACCAGAGGAAGAGTCGGAGTGCAGACTCGGGGGAGGACTTACTCGATGACGATGGGTAGGAGGAAGTCGACCAACCGGAAACTGAGGGTGAAGGCCAAGAATTTTATGGGACAAACACCTTGGAGGCACAATGATGACGGGAAGAAGAAAACCGACAAGGGCAGGGAGGGGTAAAATCAAGTGAGATCAATGTCGAAACAAGGGTAGAAAGGTGCAGTGTCAATTGATTTTAAAGGCTTTGCCAGGTGGCGGTAACCAGGCTCTTCTTCACTTAGGTCAGTGTGTGGCGTGCATTAATTTTAATTGTTTAAACCCAGATGTTTTGAGAGTAAAAGAAAAGTGTGCTACGTAACTGAAAAGAAATCTGCAGTAAATAAGACTAAAATATCAGAAAATTAACAGCTACTAATGCATCAATATAACCCAAGAAGGCGGGTCTCTCAAAACTAGTCTATAAGAGGGAAAAATGAAGCAAAGCACACTAAAAAGAGGCCAATAGATCTAAATTCGAGAGGGATGGGGATCTAAAGGGGAAATTTGCTGAAAAGAGGTGCAGAGAACAACAAGGAGGCAGAGGCAAGGTTGCTGCTAAAAAGGAGGAGATCAGCTAAAAATAGGAGGGAAAATGAGGCGGCCCTAGAAATGAACCCAAACAAAATTATATGAGGTGATTTGAAAGGGGGAAGAGCTGATCTAAAGAGATATGAAACTAAGGTATCAGATCTAAAATAAATAAGGTTGAAACTCGGGAAATTCAGACTTCTGAAATAGCAAAAACTCTCCCACAAAAAGTGGAGGGTACTAGAGCCCTAAGGGGAAATATTCCCACTTATTTGAGTGAAAAGGATTAGAAACAGGTCTAAACAGGTGGAGGCGGAGGCTAGAAAACCCTGACAGAAGCTTCAAACAAACCCAGAAAAAGTGCTAGAAAATTGCAGAAAATAGTGCAGGTCGTAGGTTCTAACCTGTTTGGCAGTCCAGGTCGCATATTTGGGACAGAAAAGTGCGACCTCAAGGCCAAGTCACACTTTTTGGGCAGATAAGTGTGAACTGTAGATCCGGCTCTCTCGGCGGAAGATTTCAGAAAAATTTGTCGTCTCAGTTGTGGCTAATGTCTGTCACCTGCGCAATAAGGCCAGAAACACACAGAAGTTAAAAATTTGACTGTTTAAGGGTTTTAGAGGTGAAAGGCACCATAAAAATAGGAAAAACATAAAATGGAAGAGAAACCCTAGGGTCTGAAATAGCTGGATATGTAGGAATATATAAGACGATGGCGGTCGCAAAAGAAAGCCCGTGTGGAGTCGCCAATTGTTAGTATGAATCTTTCATCGTAAAAGATCACTTTAGCTATGCATAAAAAATAGCCCTAACATTGATTATGGCTGCAAAATATCTTTAAGTCTGCTGCACAAATTCAGATCTAAGCACAAAAGACATTAAGCAGATAAAATATAATATGGCTCCATGCATCCAATAGACAAGACAAGAACAATATGTTTGAAATAATTTTTTATATTATATTAAAGAATGGGGCACCTGAGAGGAAAACAAGAAAGGTGTTTTCCGGTTCTCCTCAATGGGATGGGTTCTTGAAATTCCTCAGCATTTCAGATCTAAAATTCACTCTCTTATTGTGGTAGAAAACCCTGACAAATATAGAACTGAATGGGAGCTCACAAAGAAAAAATGGAAAATGGTGACCAAGAATAGATCCAGTGTGATCTAATGCAATGAAGGTGACTAATGAATGGGGAAAACCCTTCTATTTATAACAAAATATTGGGGTGTTCTAGAACTCGGTGCATGAATAAAATATTATTAATCAAATTCTAGAATCACCCTTTAGGAATATTTTATTATATTTGTTGGAGGGAAAAGGTCTTTTGACTTGGGTTAATTCCTTTATTTATAAACAATAAATAAAGAAATGATTTATCTATTATTTTAGGGACATGATGGGAATATAATTAAATAAATAATGATTTATTTAATTATTTAAAAATGATTTAGTCAAATTTAACTAGGAATATTATTTAAATAATGATTTGAATAACTTATTCCTAGGAAATACTTAAATAAATAATGATTTATTTAATTAATTTCCTTGTTTTGGGTTAAATATGACCAGGAAATATAGACAAATGTTATTTTACAGGGTTAAAGCAATTTTACTTAGGGTAAAATTGGTCTTACATGGTGTAATTGGGTTCATCTAATGATAATGAATTATATGACCAAAAAAATGGTGTAACACTTGCCTTGAGACACAAACAATCCATCACTACGTTGCCAAATTTCAAATCCCAGGAAATAATGAAGGAGGCCCAAGTCCTTCATCTCAAACTGCTTTGCAAGATCAGCCTTGCATGAGTGTATCAACAGTTCATCACCTATCAGAATCAAATCATCTACATAAAGTACAATGATCAGCAACTTACCCTCCACCACAATCTGGTATAGGTTCGGATCCACCTCACTCTTGGAGAATCCAAGTCCGGTGAAATAACTGTCTATCCATGTGTACCAAGCACGAGGTGCTTGTTTCAACCTACACAACGCTCTTTTGAGCTTGGACACATGCGAATCGCTGCTGAAGATCTCAAAACATTCGGGCTACTCTATGTACACCTCCTCCTCAATCACTCCATTGAGGAACACAGTCTTCACATCCATCTAATGAATGTGCCACCCCATCTGCGCTGAGAGAGCAAGAATAATCCGTATAGAAGAATACCTTGTGACAGGTGCAAAGGTTTCCTCATAATCGATCCCCTCAGTCTGTGAGAAGCTTCAGGAAACAAATTTTTCCTTGTAATTCTCCACACTCCCATCAGTTGCTTGCTTCACTTTGTAGATCCATCTTGGACCTACCACCGATTTTCCTTCTCGCCTTGGGACAATCTCCCATGCACTGTTTCTGACAATAGAATCATACTCTTCCACCATGGCATCTACCCATGAGGGGTCCTCCATAGCTTCCTCGAAAGAGGATGGCTCTGTCATGATACACTTGCTCATGAGAGCCATGTATCTAGTATACCGATCAAGTGACTGTCTCTGTCTGCGCTGTGATGTAGGTGCTCCTAAAATATTCTCTGCATCCTGAATCAGTCGCTCAACTTCTGTAGTGCGCTTCCACCCTTTGATGGTTGGCGCTGCATGAGTGGTTTCTTCCACTCCATGAACCTCCTTTTGTGGCTGATCCACATCCAGAGGCTCATCCTTAGGAACTAATATCTCCTCATCTGCATGCAAGTGCGGCTCCCTCTCAAGCGAACACTTCATGCCTTTCTCCTCATGAAATTTGATATCCCGTCACATAACAGTCTTGCGACTCTCTCAAAAATACACACGATAGTTGTGGGGTGTATTAGTGTACCCCACAAATATCCCAACCTCTGATGTCAGCTCCAACTTCTTCCTGGCATCCTTAGTCACATGAATGTAAACAAGTGAACCAAAAATCCTCAAGTGAGAAATATTAGGCTTCTTACCAGAAAATGCCTCCTCGGGTGCACTCATGCCAAGTATCCTATGAGGACAACGGTTTTGCACATAAACCGCAGTATTGCATGCCTCAGCCCACAAGTGTATGGGAAGGCCCTGATCATGCAACATCGCCCGTGCAACACCCATGATCATTCTGTTCTTCCTCTCAATGACCCCATTCCGTTGTGGGTTATGAGGCGCTATGAGCTCTTTTTGAATTCCTTCTTCGCTGCAAAAGTCCTTGAATTCACCAGAGATGAATTCACCAGACATGAATTCACCACCATTTTCACTCCTAAGAGCCTTAACCTGATTCCCCGATTCTTTCTCAACCAGTGCCTTGAACTCATAGAACTTTTAGTATGTCTCGCTCTTCTTCTGCATGAAGAAGATCTAGCACTTCCAAGAAAAATCATCAACAAATATCACATAGTACCTATGCTTTCCTATCGAAACTACTAAGAAAGGTCCACACACGTCTGTGTGAATTCTCTCAAGGATCATCATGGCGCGACTATCCTTCTCGTGAAAGGTGGCTTTCACAAATTTTCCCAAAGTACATCCCTTGCACTGATCTGACTGCGCAAGTGTACCTTTGGGAAGCCCGGTAGAAATCTGCTGCAAAGTTTTCAAAGCACGATGGTGAAGATGGTCCAATCTCCTGTGCCATAGCTCACCCTCATCCTGGCTCACCACTCCTTCTGCCTTGCCTACCATTACCGCACAGCCATCTACCTGTAATTGATAAAGGTTCTTAACTTGAACCCCTATCCTCCAGGTTTCACTAGTTGCCTTACTGCTCAGGAAAGCCTTTCCCTCGCTAAAGACAACATCATATCCCTTGTCTTCTAACATGGTCACCGAGATCAAATTCTTCTTCAATCTTGGAACGTGCATCACTTCCTTCAATACGAAGGGTTTACCAAACTCCCTCTCAAAGGAAATGGTACCGATACCGGTTGTACTGTATCTACCATCATTTCCCATCTTGATGTGCACTCCAAGATCTTTCTCATCCAGATCAGTAAAAAAATATTTGTCTCCGGTCATATGAAAAGATGCACCACTGTCAAGAAACCACATTGAACCCATCAAACTTGACACCACGCATGTGATCAGCGAAAAATCTAGCTCAAACTGTGAGGCTAAGGCCTCTCCAGCTACAGATCCAGCAACCTTCTTATTGTTCTTCTTATGTGGACAATTAGTGGCGTAATGTCCGTGTTGGTGACAGTGAAAGCACTTCACCTTGGACATGTCCTGCTTCTTGCCTTTCACACCGGATTGAGAAGCATTCTTATTACTCTTCCCCTTCCTTGCTTTGGCAGCCAAAGCACAATTTTCTTCATCTGCACTCTTTGATGAAGATCCATCCCTGGTATTCTGCCTTATCTCCTCTTGCACAAGATCCGACCAAAGTCACTCCCATCCTGGAAATTTCTCCCGACCATTGACAGAGTCCTGATAGGAATGCCAAATCTTCATAAGCCCAAGGAGAGACAAGCTCACCAAGACCTCGTCATCTATAGTAACCCCCACACTTCCCATCTCATCCCTGTATTGGAAAAACTTCATGAGGTACTTGGGTATACTGTCACCTTTCTCCATTTTTCTGTTCCTGAGTTTATCCTTGAGCACCAACTTCCTCTGGTCGCTCTTGCTTTGAAATAAATCTATCAAAGATTTCGACATCAAGAATGGATAAGCTTTACCATGAAGGATGGACACTATGGGATCCTTCACACCTTCCAATATAATCCTTCTACATTTTGCTGTCTTCTTTTGCCATGCGTCAAGTGCGGCAGCATCGCTAAAAGCAGGTTTTGGAATTTCTGCATCTATGAACTCCTTCAACCCATTGTCATCCAGAACTGCCTCCATCCTGTCCTTCCATGCAATATAATTCGAGATGCCCTCAATGGAATACTCCAATCGCAATCCGTTTAAAGACATCTCAACTTCGACACCAAGAAAACACTGCTGCAAATTTGAATTCCACCAGCACAAAACTCAACCGCTTCAATGTTTTGCAATTGCTCCAATGATCAATATCGCTCCGGTACCATGTAGAAATTTATAACACTGATATGTTATACACCTGATATTTTCCTGATCACAAACTATTTTACTTCATGCACAATACAAAATCTCTTCTACCATTGATCATTAATTGCGGAAATAAAAACAATCGCATGCGCACATTAAAACCATAAACATTCACACATATGAACACATTATTTATGGGAAAGATTAAAGCTGAAAACCCCCAACTATATGTATATTATATGTCATAGTGATCATGTAACAATCATCATACAAATCTCCTCACAATCTCTCAGTACAATCTCCAATTGCTACACACTAATCAGGTCCGATCTAGCAAAACACATGCTCCAATCTCTGCCACCTGCTAGCCTGCGTCTACTGCGCAATCACTGCTGAAGAATGGATCTGAATGAACTCCAATTGGTCAAGCCTTGCTGATGCAATCCTCATTGTCATATCCAACCACTGTGTGTTGCAAATCATGCAACAGTATAGTCACAACTGATAGTCACACTGCTCTTTCACCTACCTCTTCACTGGTCTCCACTGAAACTGTCCATGCACTGTAGTTAACTGATGTATTATTTAGTTGATTAATGAGTTAATAATTAGTGAATTAATTAATAATTAATTCACACCACTCTCACTAGTGTCCAATCAGTTATAATAGACAATTATTTGGTCCATGTTTAACTTAGTTAAACTGAACACAACTCCATCAACTATCTCAATAACTCCACCAAACTTTGTCACATGAGTTCTAACTAAAGTATCCATGCACTAGCTCCACTTAACCCTCAAGAATAGCGTAATTCCTTCTGTCAGCTCCCGTGCCACATCTGTGCACTTAACTAACGTGCTCCAAGAGAATAAGATAATGTTTAGAACTGAAGACATTGTTGTTTCTACAATATTCAATATTATCTATTTCAGACTGAAATCTAAAAATAGATTCCGCCCAATATGTCTAAAAATAGAAGTCCATCTATTTTTCCAACTTGACCAACCATCCAAAAATAGCATCCTGCAACTCATAGAATATGATCAACATGTCTAAAAATAGACTATGCGTCAAAAATAGCATGCGGGCCCACTTAGTGAAGGTGACTCTTTTCACTGAGCTCATCATCTTGTTGCAATCTCAACATATTTCAGTTTCACATACTATTATCTGCAGGTTTATTTTCCGTTATACAACACACCTTTTCCTTTTCTCTACAAATGTCTGCGTTTTAAAATTAAAATTTACACACCTTACACAAACACCCTAAGTGAAGAAGAGCTTGGTTAACCCCGCCAAGTAAAAACTTTAACATTGAAATCAATTGATCCTGCACCTCTCTGCCCTTGTTTCGACATTGTAATAAGATGATTATGCACCTCTTCGCCCTTGTTGGTCTCTCTTCCCTTTGTGTCGTGTTTGTTCTATCATCATTGCGCCACCAAGGCATTTATCCCAGAGACTTCTTGGCCTTCATCCTCAGTTTTTAGTAGGAAGACTTACTCCTCCATGTAGGATTCGAGTTAGTCTTCCACTAATTCCGCACTCCGACTCCTCTTCTGGTTCAATGGGTTCCCCTTCTGGTTCCAACCCCAGTTTACCCCCTGTCACCTTCACCATGTCTGGTTCAAGACCTAATGCTAGTGGTAGCCCCGACCCTAATGTTGGGAATACAACTAATGGGACCGCAATAGGAACTACCTCGGCTGCTCCCTTTCTCCCCTATATGGCAAGTCTTAGTCTTCCCTATTTTAACCAGTTGATCAATGACCCTATACACCATGATGCTAGTTGGCCTCCTAAACCGACCAAGCTCCCTTCCGACATCCCAAAGTTTGAAGGCATTATTGGAGAAGATCCTACAAATCATGTTCAATATTTCCACATGTGGTGTTCTTCTAACTCCATTACCAATGAATCTATCCATCTCCATTGTTCCAACATATGCTTATAGGTGAAGCTTCTAATTGGTATGTTGATCAGGCCTCATCCTCTCATACCACCTTTGTGACTCTTGCTCGGGCTTTTCTATGTTATTTCTAGCTTCCCCTTTGTTACGACACTGGTACCTAACTCTTGAATTCTTTCTGTCAATCGTCTGTGACCCGCCTATCTGATCATGTCTAGGAGTTGCAAATAAGAAAGAGCCTATGTCGAGCCCTGACCTTCAAAGACTGTGTATACATGGACTGGTTCCTTAGATCTCTCTTGCCAGCTATAGGCAAAGATGTCGCATCACATTTCCCTCAAACCGAAGAAGCCGCTCTCCAAATTGCGTTAAAATATGACCTGATCTATGCTCAGTCGGGTTATGTTTATATCGTTCTACCTGATCTTCCTAGACCTGGTGGTGCCAAAACATTGGGGGCATCTCATGCTACCAACGGTAGTGTTGGAGCTCTCTCTCATCCATATGCTCAACCTCCCATGGGTTATGGTTTTCCTTAGGGGGGGCCAACACCTCTTGCACTTATCCCCCTCCCGGAAGCTTGTATCTAGGATATGGCATGCCTCCTCCTTTTTCCCAACCTCCTGTTTACCACAATTTTATCCAACCTCCTGATTATCCGTATCCGTAGCTTAGTGCTCCAGCTCCTCCAACATTGGCACCTCTGCCTCCCTTTCCTTCTCAATCCTTGCAACAACAGCCACCGCCCCCTCAGGGGCAGGTGTATGCACAACAGGGCGTGACTAATCCTCCTCCCTCAAAAAAGAAGAGGAAAGGCACTCAAAATCAATCTGCTCCCGATAATCCTTGACCTAATCCTCAAAATAATTCACCTAACACTGCTAACCAGTAACAGGGCACTCAGCCCAAGTAGGACAGGCCTGTTTGCACGAATAAAAATTGTTCTTGTTGTGGTGTTTATGGTCATTACATGCATGATTTTCCTCTTTTATCACAGATGAAGTAGATGTGGGAGTCTCAAGCAACATTGCGAGGATAATAAGCCTCCCCTTCCGGCCCTCCCAGTGCTGTGCTTAGTCAACCAACTATGTTTACTAATCCTTTCCCTCAACAAGGATTTGTGGCTACCCAACCACCTGAAGGTCAGGTGGCCACTCAACCTCTTCCATCTGGTACCCATGATTATCATATTCTCATGATGAATTTTGACCAACCTATAACCGTAGACCTTAACCTTCAGACTTGGTCCCGTTAGTACAAAAAGCCTCCCACTACGTCTGTCCCCGAGCCCCCTTCTTTAAGTTCTACAGAGCCTCTTTTGACACCCAATGGTCCTTTGCAGATACCTCAGCCTAAGGCAGAGGTTCATACCAAGATCCCTAGGGGACCATTATGCCAAAACACTTCTTCTGGAAAAGCTGCCCATTCGTATAGTATAGTAGATGATTTGGCACAATCTCTTGTTGCCATCTCAATTCTGGAACTCCTCCAGTCATGCCCTTCACAACGAAAATATCTGCTATCTTCCATGGGTGTTGTAGATCCTTTAGATGATCAATTGAGCATCTTCGATGTTGACCAGTCACAACATCCTCCTCTCCCTGCTTCCATCGCTTTCCAAATCCTGGTCAAGATCCGGAACGCCAATGTTTCTCGGTGTATCATTGATGAGGGGGCATCCACCTAGGTGATGTCTGCTTCAGCTTGAAAAAAACTCGGATCGCCTGAGTTGGCTCCTTCCATGATCACCCTTCGAGCGTGGGATGGCCACACCTGCCAGCCCATTAGCCTATTCTGCATTTTTCCTATTACTCTTGCAGGCAAGACTGTTTACGTTGACGTAGAATTTATAGATGCCCCCTTAGATTACAACATTCTATTGGGTCGTAGCTACACCTATGTGATGTCTACTTTCCCATCTGCAGTTCACCGCAAGATGTCCTTCCCTCATAATGGAAAGATAGTCACCATTGACTAGTTGACATATTATGAACCGAAGTCTCAGACCTCTCCTGAGTCCATCATCTCTTCGGTGGCCAATAAGAAAACTGTCGATCCATTGACTAGTGTCTCACCCGAAGTTTACAAAGACTCCTCTTTGCTTGGTACATTCCCTGGTCTTCCTCCTTCGATCTCTGATCCTAGCTCATCAAATGTTTGCATGATGCAATCGTCTTGAGCCTCCCTCAAGCGGCCTAGTTCGGCTATTCAGCAGCATCACCCTCCGCAGCCTACTCCTAGCCCTTTGATTTAGCCTTGTGGACCTCCTCCTCCTCGCCCTTCACCTACAGCTGGTATCCATGAGCCTCTCTACCCTCGTATAATGGTTCCTCCAAGCCTTAACCATTTTGGAGCCTCATGCCTAGCCATCACCCCTTTGGTCAGATACCATTCCTAGCTCCCCCTCCTGGAGTGTACACGATACCTGTCATGGCTACCCTCTCTCTTCCTAACCTAACCCTGGGGATTCCTGTCTGGTACCTTGATCCCCCAGTCACTACCCCGCCTGGTCAACCCAAAGCTTATCTTGCTTTGACCTCATTTCAACCGGTCGCTATGAATTCACCTATTGCTACAGTGCCTCAGCTACCTCAAAAAGAACCTCCTCTTATTGCGACAGCTTCGGGTAATGGGGGCAAAGCCAGTAAGAAGGAAACCAAAAACAAGGTTTCCGCGACAAACCTTGCCCCTCCTTGGCCACCAAAGTGTACTATCCAGTGTGCTTTGTGTGATGTTGTCGGTCATGCCACCCATACTTGTCCAGAGTTACCTCACCTCAAGTCCATGGTCAATGAGATGTTTCCGGAGTCTGATATCCCTAAGGTCTACATCACTATACCCGATTCAGTCTTGAAACTCAAATCCTTGCGCACAAATCACCCTTGTGCTTTGTGAGATTTCCATGGCCACTACACACACCTCTGTCCCTACCTTGAAGAGTATCGTTCCTCTTTGGAAGCATTTCACCAATTCAAGGCCAAACACGACAAGTTAACCTCTCACTTGCTTGCGAGTTATGCTTCGATAGAACAAGAGGATCTGCCTGCTCCCATTGAAATTCCCCCTCCCAATGTCAAAATCATAGAGTCTTCCGCCACCATTTTCTACCTATCATCATCCATGAGACCCTCAGTGGAAGTTCCCTTGGAAGCTTCCCCTGATGTTTCGCCTGACCTCCTTTCAGCGATCACCCGGGGCTCAAGATTGGTAGATCCTGTTAGCACTCAAATCTACCTCAGGCTGAAATGAAGTAAAACTCAAGGCTACATCAAACCACGCTCAGCCTCGTAGCTAGCCCTACGAGGACAGGAGAGGGCTCTCTCCGTCAATCTCGAGAAAATAAGCAATAGGATGCGAGATGACTTACAATAAGAAATGATTTTAGGCTAGTAAAGAGATAGGTATGTTTGGTTTTTGGTTTTTTGGGTTTTCGCTGGAGTAATGGGAAAACAAAATTTTGGGTTCGGGGATAAGGTCAGACCTTTGCAGAGATCAAGCTGGGGCGAGGTAGGTGATGATCTTGATGCTTCGAATTGGATTTATGGATAGATTAGACCGACGAGGAGCTGAAGAGGGAAAAGAAGAACTTGGATCCTCTCCAAACAGCTGAAAACATATAGAACTAACTGAATTCAAAGGCTAAGCACTGTAAACAATGGATTCAACCTTATTTCACTCATTCAATTTAGTTCAGAAGCATAATGAAAGGATGGCAACATTAAACATGAAGAAACTTACAATAAACAAAGGAGAAACATCATCAAGAACAGAACACCACAAGGATCCCAACAAGTGCCGCAAAACCCCTGATCTTTCCTTAGCCAAAATATGAAAAGTATGTGCAATAGTATCAAAAGTATCCCAAGAGTCCAACCTGTAGAATGCCTCAGAAATTACAATATATAGATCACTCTAACCCCTTTCCCCACCTCTAGGGGTCGAATTCCCTCTTCAAGGATCAGTTTCAACCAATTCTAATCATGGAACTACAATCTAGGCAACTAACAACTTGCCTCTAAAAGAGTGGAAACTGATCCATTACATGATTTTTTACTCTTTTGAGAGTGAATCTTCTAGAAGAGATAAAAACAAGCCAAAGTTACATGACAAACATGAATTTACATCATAAAAACCCAAGAATTCTATCCATAGGCAAAACTGGTCCAAAATAGGCGAAATACTGAGCTGGCAGCTGAAAACTCAAAAAAATCTCTAGGTGGGTCGCTCCTGAACTGCGTGGGTCGCTCATGTTGCAGGCTGATTTTGAGGTAGCTCCCGACATCCAAATTGAGCTCATGATAGCTCGTTGGAAAGCCCTGGATGTATACTTTCCAACCCAAGTGGAATTTCTGAATTTGGAGTTGATTTGACCCTTAAAAACCTCATTCTCCCAGAGGTACTTCCTGCTGGTGCAAAAGGTGGCAGCAAGGTGTTTTTTATGGTGTTTTTGAGCTGTTTGACCATCCATATTTTGTTGAAATGCTAAGTTGACTTCAGAGGATGCATATTTAACCATGAAAAATCCAGAAATGTAAAAATCTCCTCCAGCAAGTGCCTCAAAAAAATGCGAGCGCATGAGCGCGCGACCCACCTAGCTACAAAACCTGTTTTTAAGACCAAAAATTTCGAAATGACAAAATTTTCTCCGAATTTGCCCAAATTCGGAGCGGAGGTCCTCCATCATGTGTCTTGCCCAGTCATTGAAGCCTCGGCCAAAATCTGAAGTGGATTAGGCCTTTTCCACCGTCGAAGTGCCTTGCGCAACCTCCTCTTCATGATCTTCATCCTTGCTTTGCAAACATGCATGCGAGCCCAGTAATGGCCTTTCATGTGGCGAAGCATGTCTTTGTCTCGATTGGCCTTTGCCAACAGCTTCTCCAGATGTATATTTACCCGAGTGAGTACAGTATCTCGGTCAGCTGGTGTCATGTCACCGGGCCTCTTTCGATTCCACTGCCTGTCCTCACGGATTTGGCGCACCTCATAAAATGTGAGCTCATCCTCGAGCCGTTTGTTGCGCTGCTCCAAATAGTTAATCACCCACTGAGCCTTCTGCAATTGGTCTTTCAGCTGGTCATTCTCGGCCCTTTGCTCCTGGATGACTTCCCTCAGCTTCGAGCTAGGAGAGCCCGTATCAACATCAATGACCGTCATATCGGTGTCCCGGCCTCCTGATGGGCCCTCATCATGCATGGGCCTCTTGCCCCTGTCTTGTACCTGTACCTGCACTGGAGAAGAAAGCGAGACCCTTTCCACATCACGTGGAGATAATACTCGCCGTGTCGATGAAGTCGGCAGGACCCCTTCCACCTCACGTGGAGATAGTACCCGCCGTGTCGCTGCAAATAAGGCCCCGTGGCCTCGCTGATATGTCTGAACCAAAGGAGTAATGATATGCCCAACCTCAAGCATGTCCCACGCAGGCTCAGATTCATAAACGCCGGAGGTCATGAAATTAAAAGTCTCAGAAACAAATCCTCCCGAAGTGATGCCCCGCCCCGCTAACCGATGTGACACCAAGATTTTGATCAAAGCGAAAATGATATATACTCCCGTACCGCCATCGCCCGCTCGCACAATGTAACTATATTCTTCTGTGTTGGAGTTGCGCAGGCGAAAGAAGGAATATTCATCAATACCTTAAGTGCATCAGCAAACGAACATGATATGAGAAAAGACGGGCATACCTGCCTTCACAACTGAAATACTGAATGATGAGCCTCATGAGTGGTGCATACTCATCTCTCAAGAATCGGAATGGAAAGACTCTGCCCAAGTAAGCCACATATCCAGTTTTAATGTATGGCTCATAATGAAATTTCTCTAACCGCTTACCCTTGCTCCATTTCTCGCCTATGTTCGGTATGCCAGTGGCTTGAGCAATAGTCAAAGGTGATACAATGAAATCAACCCCAGCACGGTTTACCCGATCACCCCGCAAATGAAGAACAAACAGACGTGCTAATTCACGATGAGGTCGGGTTTGTACAACCATCTCACAAAAGCTGAAACATGACAAGAACCGAAAACAATCCATAGCTAATGGACATGCCTGCAACCGAGCCAAGGAAGTAGGCTCCTCTCTGCGGTGATCACCACTTCTCGTTTTCCGCGAGTCCCCGTGGCACATTACCTTCGCCCACCGAATCACAGTCTCGACCTCGGCTCATATTCTGACTCTGTCTCTGACATATCTCTGATTAAACTTTTGGCAATATGTATGCTGATATGAATGCAGTGAAAGAAAATTTAGGATGTATGTTTAACACTCAACCAATATCCCACCGCCAAAACACCATCAAGGAATCAAATTATGGATAAAATCTCTGCTTCAAATGGACTGAAAAGGCACCATCTCTGTTTTGAATGCAAATGAAATTTTTACCAAATAGGAGCAAGCAACCTTCAAAAGTTTGGACACATTTAGTTAAAGGAGAGCATGGTATTACCAGTGATATGTTTGTCTACGAGTTATGAGCATAAAGGTTTCAATGGGCCATTCGAAACAACGAGATGAGCATATGCTAACATTGGGCAATGTGAATCATTACAAACATGAGGAATGTGACTCAAAGGGTTTAAACATGGCATAACACTAACAATGGTAGCAGTGGTATTATGGGTATGATAACAAATTGATTTTGATGTTATATGGAAGGCAGGCCATATCACTGCCTTAAGATAGCAAACACATTCTTTCCACCATTCATTTTCATTTCAAACCCTGAAAACAATAATACTATGACTGTGGGGTTTTAAATCCTTCATTTGAATATTGGAAACCACCCATGATGACAATGTTCGAAAACCCCAAGTGATTGATGAAAACCTGTTTTGAGGGCAATCGGAGTCGATTCCGAAGGAGCCATCCCTTCCTCCATGCGCCGAATCTCAATCTCCAAAACTCAGACCGCGTGGGTCGCGCAGCCCCGTTTGGGTCGCGCGGCCCCAGGGGTTTCCCGCACCTGCAAACCCACAATGCTGAACTGACTCTGCGTGGGTCGCGCAGCCCAGGTGGGTCGCTCTCCCTCAACTTGCCCTAAAACTCTGTCTACGCCCTTCAAAAGTCTGAAATCGGCCTTCAACTTTGCAAATACGATTTGGGAGGTATGAATTTGGTTCAAATAAACTTGCTTGGCTTTATACATCTCACAAATATCTTCACAATCAGATTTTATTTCAAATCTAATTTCAAACCCATATTACAAATGTTTTTGTAATTTTCACTTTGGCTTTTTCAAATACAAACTTCCTTTGGCTTTTTTGAGGTCGATACTAATGATTTTACTGTCTTCTTGCAGGGATATGACTATCTTGGCTAGAGAAAAGACCAGGGGTCTGCTTTTGACAATGTTTTCATGGCGGAACAATTACAAATTTATTACAAAATGATAATGACAAATTTCTAGTTCCAAAACAGAGTTTTGGACTAGAAATGTATTTTTTTTTTTTAAAATGCTGATGATAATAAAAATAGAATTTCAAGTACTAGACCTTCCTCACCTTGCAGGCTTTATGACTAGTGTATAAATGACTCGAAAACCCTAGACACCAAGACCTAGGACACTTATTGACAATTTAATGACCTCATACATAATGACAATGACTATAAATAATTTTTTGAGAAAATATTTTTTAAAATAGCGCTGCAGGTATAGTATGAGGAAACACAAGATGACACAACCCTTCGTCAGTTCATGGCATGATCCTAGTGATATGCAAAGAAGTGAAACAAGTGAGACACCTAATAATGAATATGCAAAAGACGAAATGATCACTGACGGAGGGCAGCAAGGGCTGACTCTAACATTGGCTCCAATGGGGATGGTGGCTCCATGGAGATGCCAAGAACGGTAGATCTCTGGGGGAGTCAGACAGTGCCTCTCATCCATTGGGCGATGGAATCATTATTTCAACTGACAAGACAAACTTTGGACAATTTTATTGACTGCAGATTTGACTAACAATGGACTGTAATTTGACCAAAACTGACTAGACTCAAACTTGACATGACTTTAAACAAGAAGACTGATAAACTTAACTTTACAATCTCAACCCAACCAACCTCTATTTCCAGAATTACAGCCTTCGCTCCGGGCCCCAGACTGAAAATGAGAGATTAGTGCACACTTGCAATGAAACAAAAGTAAAATGATATATACAATGAAAATGAGATCAGCAGCAAGTACTCAGAAATAATAACGCTTCAGCAACCGACCATTGATCGGTCCACCAGGACAATCATCTCCATTCATTTCTTTGAGAAGAAATGCATTCTGACCCCGATACGCTGCAATCTTAAACGGTCCCTTCCACAAATTCTCAAATTTGCCGTGCTTTCCCCTGTCTTCATTCCGGGCATCCCATTTCAAAACTACTTCATCCAACTGAAACTTATCTGATTTTTCCTTTCTGTCGTAAATTTTCTTAATGCGCTCCTGCAACTTGAAAGTATTTTGAAATACCTCCTCTCGTGTCTGCTGTAAATGAATCATCTCATTAATCCTCCGCTGCATAGGATCCTCTTCACTTCCGGCCTCCTGAAGCAATCTGACCACCGGGACAGCAAGTGAAGTGGGAAAAACTGTATCCGTCCCATACACCAACTCGAAAGTAGACATACCAATAGACCTTTTCTGACTTACCCTATCAGCCCATAATGCATTTACCAACTTTTTGTGCCAAGCCTTCTTGTTGATTTCCAGCAATTTCTTAATTATATTCACCAAGGATTTGTTTGAAGATTCCGCCAAGCCATTCCCTTGTGGATGGTATGCGGTTGAATGTCCCAATGTAATATTGTACTTAAAAAAAAAATCAACCATCCTCTTAGACTTAAAAGCTGCTGCATTATCCGTGATTATTTTACTAGGACACCCAAAGCGTGACAGAATATTGTTTTCAAGGAAAGAGATAATTACCGCATCAGTGGCCTGTCGAGTGGGAATCGCCTCAATCCACTTCGTGAAGTAGTCTGTAGCTGTCAAGATCCATCTACGCTGTCCGGAAGATGCTGGGTGGATTTCTCCGATAAAATCCAATCCCCACTGCTGGAATGGTGCATTAACTTCGATTGGTTTTAGAGGCAAAGGCTGTAGTTTCTGCTTCCCTTCGAATATTTGACACTCATGACAATTTTTCACAACCTTGAACACATCAGAAAACAAAGAAGGCCAATAATACCCTGCCCTTAGGATCTTATTTTCTGTGGTCTTTCAAAACAAATGACCTCCACAGTCACCTTTGTGAAAATCCTCCAAAACTCTTTGAGCTTCCTCCTCTACCAAACAATTCAACAACATACCTCCAGGGTCCTTCCAATACAATGCAGAATTTAAAATGCAGAATTTAGCAGCTTTCAACTTCAATGTTCTACTCTTATTTCGAGGCATACCAGGCGGTGTAGACAAATTCTGAAGCACATATAAAATGTCAGCATACCAAGGAGAAGAAACAAAAATATCGGATACCTGAACTGACGTACTTTCCTCATCTTCATCAGACATGGCAGCAATCAAATTTATGTCTAAAGCATGTAGATTTGTTTCAGCCATGAGCTTGGCGAGTCCTTGTCCTTTGATCAGCTTGGTTGGTTTAATCTCCACATCGTACTCTAACAATGCAGCAATCCACTTACCTCTTCTTCCTTCTGGATCTGCCTGTACCAAAACATCTTTAACTGCTGCGTTAGGAACATATGCTGTAATATGGGAATGCAATATGTACACACGGAAATCCTTCAAAGCCTTTACAAGCGCAAGTGCTTTTTTCTCAATGATATTATACTTCAATGCCCCATCTCTTATGATCCGACTGAAAAAAGCGATGGGCTTCTCAACTCCATCCCTTTTTTGCATCAAAACAGCTGCCAATGTATGCTCAGAAGCGAAAGAAAATAAAATGAAGTCTTGGGTGTAATCGGGGTTGATTAAAATAGGGGCTGAAGAAAGAGCTATCTTTACCAAATTGAATGACTTAACTGCCTCTTTTGTCCATCTTACCTGACTGTCCTTTTTCAGCATGTTCGTGATTTCTCTAAGGTGTTCTGCAAGATTGGGAATGAAACGACGCAGAAAATTCATTTTGCCATTAAATGACTGTATCTCTTTCTTGTTCCGGGGCTGTTCAATCTACTGAATGGCTTCAACACGTGCAGGATCAACTCGAATGCCATCTTTCGAGATGATGTGGCCAAGGAGCTTTCCTTCATCCATGGCGAAAAGGCTCTTCTTTGGATTCAGCGAAATGCCATATTTTCCGCACTTCTGGAAAACAATTTTTAGATGATATAAGTGTTCCTCATCAGAATTAGAAAATACAGTTAGATCATCAAGGTAAACAACCAAAAACACATCTTTCTCATTGGCAAAAGCCATGTCCATGGCACGCTGAAAGGTAGCGCCTGCATTCTTTAAACCGAACGGCATCTTTACGTAATGAAATGTTCCCCAAGGAGTGGTGAATGCAGTCTTGTCACGATCATCTTCTTGCACTAAAATCTGATTATAACCTGAGTATCCATCGAGTAGCGACATCCTTGATGCTCCAACTACTCGCTGCAATATGTGATCCATCTTTGGCAGCGGATAATTGTCCTTTAATGATACCTTATTCAGATTTCTGAAGTCAATACATAAACGGATCTCACCTGTCTTCTTTCTCACGGGCACCAAGTTTGAGATCCAATCTGAAAAACGAATAGGCACAATGATTCCTGACTTATACAACCTATTTACCTCCTTCTCGATCGATGGTAGCAGCTTTGGGTTGATCCTCCTCAACTTTTGACGAAAATGCTTCTGATTTGGTTTGATGGGAATAGTATGCTGGATGATATTGGTATCATATGTTTTAAGATCTGAATAATCCCACGCAAACGCATCAGAAAATGAAGATAACAATTTCACGTATTCTGCTCTTACCTTTGGTGACAATGACTTTGATAATTTCACCATCTTGGGATTCTCAGCTGTCCCAATATTTACCTCTTCGACACCTTTCTCTGTTGGCCTCAATGTAGGCTTACGAGCTACATCATCTTGATCAAACAACTCTTCCAAAGGAATCAATCCCTTAGGAATGATGTTATCCTTCAGTTGCAGCACATCCATTTGATTTATCTGTATGTCATCAACACCATCATCAAATTCTGTATCTATGGAGGTATCTTTAAACTTACCCTTATTCTGCAGAAATTCACTAATCTCCTCATCATCCTCAAAAACTTGCCAACATCACTGATTGTCTGGAACGGTGGGTCGGTGTTTCACATGTATCTCAAACTTGTTGCTGGAATTCATTGGAATCTTAAGATTGCTTGCTGCCTTAGCAAGTCCATCAGCAACACCATTTTGTATGCGGGGCACACATGTTAAAGTATAATCAGAAAATAATTTCAGAATATCCAAAACTGCATTTCGGTAAGCCCTCATGCGAGGATGCTTAGCCTGAAACTCACCTTTAACTTGCTTTATCACTAATTCTGAATCACCATATACCGCAATCCTTTTCGCATTCAGCTTCTTGAGAATCTTAAGACCAGCAATAAGAGCCTCGTATTCCGCTTCATTATTAGAACAATCGAATGCAAGCTTGTAAGAACACACTCTCACATTGCTCGGAACTTTATCAGAAGCGAAAAATGGACTTCGAATCCACACACCAATCCCAGCACCATCGCTGCCCACTGCACCATCAAAATCCATGGTCCAAAGACCATCTTCATCGTCCTCTAAATGCTGAAACTGTGTCGGCTCTGTTTTTCCTGTTTGCTGCCCATTGTCTTCAGCTGATTGCTCCAAAACAGCTTGTTTTTCTCTTCTTTCTTTTGCAAAACTTCTCTAAAATTCTCATTTATTTCTGGTATGTCTTCTGCCTGAACTAATTGACTTTCTACATCATTAAAACTATCAGCAAGCAACACAAACGACTCTAAATCAGTATGTACATAGTTCACAGGATGATTGACTGGCTTCTCTTTGCGAGTTATCATGTATTTCATCTTCTGTTCACGATACAACTTTCTCATTTGACCGAAGACTGGAATTGTAGCATAAGAGAAATCTAATTGAAGTGTACCTTTCAACTTTGCACCCCAAGATCTTGCAAGGAGCATCCCGAAACGTGGAGGAATGTCAGCAACCACCACATCCATCAAAACATTCTTCGCTGGAATTTGATCCAAACTTACCACCAAATCTTTGATGAGTCCTATACACTTTACCCGGCTGGAATCTAATGAATACAAATCATGATACTCTCTTGTAATGTCTAATCCCAACTTTTCCATGATTGCCTTTGGCATCAAATTGTGCGAAGCACCCGAATCGAGCATAGCATTATGAAATATATATTCATGCAACCTCAAACTGATGTAAAAAGGAGGAACATTACTGTCAGGAGACTCACCATTTAATGCAGGCCCAAAAATCAATTCCAGCTGATCATCCTCAACATTTACTGTGTCAATCATTGGATCAAAGTTCAGAATTTTGGTGACTTGACTACGGTAACTGCTGTTCTTCATAATCTCCGTCAAAGGAATAGATATTTTTAGTTTGGAAATTTCATTTTCCAAGCTAAATGCTGAAACCTTCTCGACCTCTTTAACTGGAATTTCCTTCTTTTCAGCCTTGTCTTTCACTATGTTTGACTGATTTACCTTCTCAGCTGATGACACTTTACTTGCTGCGGGGTCAATTGTCTCTTTCCCCCTTTTCTGTGGTATTGGTGAATCTGTCTTTGGTGCTGAAACTTCCTTTCTTTTCTGAATGGGATTTATAGGCACATCTCGATTCCTCAATGAATATTGTTTCTGCTGAGCAGTCAGTGCATTCAAATATTCTCTTTGGTATTCATCTGACTCTTCTTCTAAATCAACATCATTTGTTAAGATAAAATCCTCATCTTTCTGAACAACTGAACTTTCACCATACTCCTCTTCCTCAGTAATATAAATAGGCAAATCATCAGGAGTGAAGAAATGATTTTTCTCACCTGACACATCATCATCATCATCGGAATCATGACTCACAAAATTATGCAAAAGAGGAGTCTTAACCTGCTGTTGGGCTGCTGGCTCTTGAGCTCTTTGTTCACGCTGCTTAATTCTGAATTGTGGCTGCTGCTGGCCACGTAAATTTGGGTTTCGAAACTGTGTTTCTGCTTTGTCAAGATTTATTCTTCTTAAAGCCTTTTCCAACTCACGAGCTAAGTGCTGTTCTGATATAGATGTAGAAGGCTCTTCCTTTATTGTCACTCTTTTCTCTGCTTTCAACCGTGCTCTTTTATCATTCAAATTTTCCTCAACACTAACAGCGACCTTCTGCATATCTTCTAAAGTAGGTGGATCTCTATCACGAAGGGAATAAGCCATCTCCGGATCAAAGCCATCCGGGAATTTAAGGAGAGCAGACTTTTTAGACGGTCTCAAGTCATCTGGAATAGCATTATACACCGTATTGAATCTAATGATATAATCCTGAACAGACTCACCAGGATTACGTTTGAGGTTTGTATATTCTAAAGTAATCTGCAGCGGATCCTTTTTCATCTCCCATCGGTCTAAAAACTGCCTCTGAAGTTCTGCCAATGTATCGATGCTTCTTTGTGGCAAGGCTCTGAACCATTTCCGTACCTCTCCTCCAAAGGTTTGCACAAATAGCCTCATGGTCACATTTTCTTCATCAATCTCGAAACGATCAAAGAAATCTGCCATATTGTCTACATGCTGTTGTGCCGGAAGACTCTGCGGCGTGCCATCAAATGTCGGGATCTTACTCTGATAGTCTGCGGGCATATCATTCAACTGCTGGGGTAACACAAGGGGTGCAAAACGAGCAGCCATAGCTCTTGGTGGATTGAAAACAATCTGTTGTCGAGGAGATACAGGAGGAGTAGGAGTAGTGGGTCTATGAGATGTATTCAATGGAAACGGAGAAAATACTATTGATTGCTGATCAGAAAACTCAGACTGAACCGGAATGGTAGGGACAAAAGGAGGTTCAGTAGGGATCCGTGAACTTGATGCAATTTCAAATGGGTCAAGAACTTGTGAAGCAGATTCAGTAAATTCAAAAGTATTAGTATCCTCAATAGAACTTAGCAGCTGTCTATCCAAGTACTGTGAAACAAATCTATATTGCAAATCTTCAGTAAACAATGGATCTGGGACTAATCTTGATAATTCAGTTTCGGAAAAATTCACAAACAAGGATGTTTCAAACTGTGCATCAAAAGGGATTTCATCAACATATATGATTTTGACAGGACAGGATGCAGATCGGGTAATCACTCTAGAACTCTCAAAACTCAATTGGCTTTCTCTTTCAGAACTCTCTTGACTGCCTTGTTTTCTAAGGGTCCTTGGAATTAGATTCGGATTTTCGAAGATTGTTGGTGGATCAGGGTCAGGATTCGCCCTAGTATTTCTTCTTGAAGCCAGTGTATTGATCTTCTCGGAAAACAAAAATTACAAGGAACACAATCAATTATTTTCAGCCTTTCGACTTCTAGACTCAATCATCCAAAAGGTCTAGAATGAATAAGTATACTGGGGTGATTTACAAATCAATTATTCAACACACAAGCTTACCGGAGATCGACTGAAGCAGCGTTTATCTACTTCCGCTTATGCATAACAAAAGCGTTTCGAAAGCTACCTGGCGTGACTTCAGACTCCGTCTAAGACTCGTGGAACAAACACATCAACAAGCAAACCATTGAGATGTTCCCCAGTATGGTCGCCACTATGTTAAGATAAAATCTACCTCAGGCTGAAATGAAGTAAAACTCAAGGCTACATCAAACCACGCTCAGCCTCGTAGCTAGCCCTACGAGGACAGGAGAGGGCTCTCTCCGTCAATCTCGAGAAAATAAGCAATAGGATGCGAGATGACTTACAATAAGAACTGATTTTAGGCTAGTAAAGAGATATGTATGTTTGGTTTTTGGTTTTTTGGGTTTTCGCTGGAGTAATGGGAAAACAAATTTTGGGTCCGGGGATAAGGTCAGACCTTTGCAGAGTTCAAGCTGGGGCGAGGTAGGTGATAATCCTGATGCTTTAAAATTGGATTTATGGATAGATTAGACCGACGAGGAGCTGAAGAGGGCAAAGAAAAACTTGGATCCTCTCCAAACAGCTGAAAACATATAGAACTAACTGAATTCAAAGGCCAAGCACTGTAAACAATGGATTCAACCTTATTCACTCATTCAATTTAGTTCAGAAGCATATGAAAGGATGGCATACATTAAACATGAAGAAAACTTACAGTAAACAAAGAGGAAACACCATCAAGAACAGAACACCACAAGGATCCCAACAAGTGCCGAAAACCCCTGATCTTTCCTTAGCCAAAATATGAAAAGTATGTACAATGATATCAAAAGTATCCCAAGAGTCCAACCTGTAGAATGCTTCAGAAATTACAATATATAGATCACTCTAACACCTTTCCCCACCTCTAGGGGTCGAATTCCCTCTTCAGGGATCAGTTTCAACCAATTCTAATCATGGAACTACAATCTAGGCAGCTAACAACTTGCCTCTAAAAGAGTGGAAACTGATCCATTACATGATTTTTTACTCATTTAAGAGTGAATCTTCTAGAAGAGATAAAAACAAGCCAAAGTTACATATCAAACATGAATTTACATCATAAAAACCCAAAAATTCTATCCATAAGCAAAACTGGTCCATAATAGGCGAAATACTGAGCTGGCAGCTGAAAATTCAGAAAAAATTCTAGGTGGGTCGCTCCTGAACTGCGTGGGTCGCTCATGTTCCAGGCTGATTTTGAGGTAGCTCCTGGCATCCAAATTGAGCTCATGATAGCTCGTTGGAAAGCCCTGGATGTCTACTTTCCAACCCAAGTGGAATTTCGGAATTTGGAGTTGATTTGACCCTTCAAAACCTCATTCTCCCAGAGGTACTTCCTGCTGGTGCAAAAGGTGGCAGCAAGGTGTTTTTTATGGTGTTTTTGAGCGGTTTGACCATCCAGATTTTGTTGAAATGCTAAGTTGACTTCAGAGGATGCATATTTAACCATGAAAAATCCAAAAATGTAAAAATCTCCTCCAGCAAGTGCCCCAAAAAAATGCGAGCGCATGAGCGCGCGACCCACCTAGCTACAAAACCTGTTTTTAAGACCAAAACTTTGGAAATGACAAAATTTTCTCTGAATTTGCCCAAATTCGGAGCGGAGGTCCTCCATCATGTGTCTTGCCCAGTCAATGAAGCCTCGGCCAAAATCCGAAGTGGATTGGGCCTTTTCCGCCGTCGAAGTGCCTTGCGCAACCTCCTCTTCATGATCTTCATCCTTGCTTTGCAAACATGCATGCGAGCCCAGTAATGGCCTTTCATGTGGCGAAGCATGTCTTTGTCTCGATTGGCCTTTGCCAACAACTTCTCCAGATGTATATTTACCCGAGTGAGTACAGTATCTCGGTCAGCTGGTGTCATGTCACCGGGCCTCTTTCGATTCCACTGCCTGTCCTCACGGATTTGGCGCACCTCATAAAATGTGAGCTCATCCTCGAGCTGTTTGTTGCGCTGCTCCAAATAGTTAATCACCCACTCAGCCCTCTGCAATTGGTCTTTCAGCTGGTCATTCTCGGCCCTTTGCTCCTGGATGACTTCCCTCAGCTTCGAGCTAGGAGAGCCCGTATCAACATCAATGACTGTCATATCGGTGTCCCGGCCTCCTGATGGGCCCTCATCATGCATGGGCCTCTTGCCCCTATCTTGTACCTGTACCTGCACTGAAGAAGAAAGCGAGACCAGGCGAGACCCCTTTCCACATCACGTGTGATGGCTCTCGCCGTGTCGACAGTCGGCAGACCCCTCTGCCCCGCCGGAGATAAATCGCCGCGTCGCCGCAACAAGGCCCCGTGGCCCCGCCGACATGTCTCTGGGGCCGAAAATAGAGTAACAGATGGCGTCTGTCCTCAAGCATGTCCGGCCGGTGTGAGGGCTCTCCTGTCATAAACTTCCTCGGGAGGTCGTTGTGGGCACTCTGAAAAAGTCTCTAGAAATGAAATCCTCCCAAGTGATGCCCTGCTCTGCCAACTGATGTGACACCAAGATTTCGATCAAAGCGAAATGATATATACTCCTGTACTGCTGCACTGGGCTCGTCTTCTTCTGCACAAATGTAACCATCTTCTCTATGTTGCGGTATATGAAATAAGGAATATTCATCATACGCACCCTTGTGAAATGCATCAGCAAATGAACATGATATGAGAAAAGACGAGCATACCTGCCCTCACAACTAAAATACTGAATGATGAGCCTCATGAGTGGTGCATACTCATCTCTCAAGAATCGGAATGGAAAGACTCTGCTCAAGTAAGCCACATATCCAGTTTTAATGTATGGCTCATAATGAAATTTCTCTAACTGCTTACCCTTGCTCCATTTCTCGCCTATGTTCGGTATGCCAGTGGCTTGAGCAATAGTCAAAGGCGAAACAATGAAATCAACCCCAGCAAGGTTTACCCGATTACCCCGTAAATGAAGAACAAACAAACGTGCTAATTCACGATGAGGTCGGGTTTGCACAACCATCTCACAAAACCTGAAACATGACAAGAACCGAAAACAATCCATAGCTAATGGACATGCCTGCAACCGAGCCAAAGAAGTAGGCTCCTCTCTGCGATGATCACCACTTCTATTTTCTCTGCGAGAACTCCGTGGCACATTACCTTCAGCCACCGAATCACTGCCTGACCCTGGCTCATATTCTGACTCTGTCTCTGACATATCTCTGATCAAACTTTTGGCAATGTGTATACTGATATGAATGCAGTGAAAGCAAAATTAGGATGTATGTTTAACACTCAACCAATATTCCCACCGTCAAAGCACCATCAAGGAATCAAATTATGGATAAAATCTCAGCTTTAAATGGACTGGAAAAGGCACAATCTCTGTTTTGAATGCAAATGAAATTTTGACCAAATAGGAGCAGGCAACCTTCAAAAGTTTGAACACATCTAGTCAAAGGAGAGCATGGCATTAATAGTAATATGTTTGTCCATGAGTACTGACCATAAGGGTTTTGATGATCAATTTTAAAACAAAGACATGAGCATATTTTTACATTGGGCAATGTGACTCATAACAAACATGGGCAATATGACTCAAAGGGTTTAAACATGGTATGACCATAACAATGGTAGCAGTGGTATAATGGGTATGAGAGCAATTTGATTTTAATGTTGTATGAAAGGCTGACCATATCACTGTTTAAGATAGCAAACACACTCTTTATACCATTTATTTTCATTTCAAACCCTGAAAACAATAATCTTATAACTGTGGGGTTTTAAATCCTTCATTTGCATATTGGAAACCACCCATGATGTCACAAATGTGTTTAAAAACCCAAGCAATTGATGAAAACCTGTTTTGAAGGCAGCTGGAGTCGTTTCCAAGGCAATCTGGGCGCTCAAATTAAATTTCAAAACTCTGTGTCTGCGTGGGTCGCGCAGGCTCTGCGTGGGTCGCGCAGCCCAGGTGGGTCGCGCACCTGCAAACCCACAGTGCTGGACTGACTCTGCGTGGGTCGCGCAGCCCAGGTGGGTCGCTCTCCCTCAACGTGGGTCGCGCAGCCCTAAAACTCTGTCTACGCCCTTCAAAAGTCTGAAATCGGCCCTCAACTTTGCAAACACGATTTGGGAGCAATGAAATCGGTTCAAATGAACTTGTTTGGCCTTTATACATTTCACAAATATCTTCACAATCAGATTTTATTTCAAATCTAATTTCAAACCTATATTACAAATGTTTTTGTAATTTTCACTTTGGCTTCTTCAAATACAAACTTGCTTTGGCTTCTTTGAGGTCGATACTAATGATTTTTTTGTCTTCTTGCAGGGATATGGCTGTCTTGGCTAGAGAAAAGACCAGGGGTCTGCTTTTGACAATGTTTTCATGGCGGAACAATTACAATTTATTACAAAATGACAATGACAAATTTCTAGTTCCAAAACAGAGTTTTGGACTAGAAATGTATTTTTTTTTTAAAATGCTGATGATAATAAAAATAGAAATCCAAGTACTGGACTTTCCTCACCTTGCAGGCTTTATGACTAGTGTATAAATGACTCAAAAACCCTAGACACCAAGACCTAGGACACTTATTGACATTTTAATGACCTCATACATAATGACAATGACTATAAATAATTTTTTGAGGAAAATTTTTAAAATAGCGCTGCAGGTATAGTATGAGGAAACAAAAAATGACACAACCCTTCGTCAGTTCATGGCATGATCCTAGTGATATGCAAAGAAGTGAAACAAGTGAGACACCTAATAATGAATATGCAAAAGACGAAATGATCACTGACGGAGGGCAGCAAGGGCTGACTCTAACAGATCCTTTATCTTCTTACTCTTCTGTCATCCCCCATGAAGTTGCACGTGTGAGCCTTTCTTCACATGATGATGAGTCAGGTAGCTCTACCGTGTCAGATGGTCTCCCTTCCTCTAGTCACCCCATATTCCATTCAGATGAAGACATTATGGAAGCCATGACCAACCCTGACTTTCCATGGGATGATATGCACCACCGTGTGTACTTCCTCCCGCAACAGTCTCATGACCAATATGCTGTGGAAACTAAAGATTTCATTGCCGATGAAGTTGATTGGTTTAGAAATCCATCCCTGCACCTGATGCTTTTGAAGAAGGAAATATGACCAATATCTCTCCTACCATTAAAATTGACATTTCTCACAAACTAGGGGTAGAAGAAAATATCACCTTGGGCACCCAATGCACCCCGGAAGAGGTTGAGGCTTACACCAATCTATTCAAATAATTCTACGATGTTTTCACCTGGTCCTATTCAGAAATGCCCACACTTGATCTCGCCATTGTCGAACACCATATCGATACATGGCCCAATGCCAATCCTGTCTGTCAGAAGTTGAGACCCATTAATCCTTCTAGACGAGAGGCTGTCAAAGCCAAAATCGATAAGCTCAAGCAGGTTGGTTTTATCTATCCCATCAAATACACTACTTGGGTGTCCAATCCGGTTCCCATTCTCAAGAACAAGGCACCATCCATTTTTGCACTGACTTTCGCGACCTGAACAAAGCTTGTCTCAAAGACAACTTCCCCACACCATTCATTGACCAAATCATTGATGAGTGTGCGGGGCAGGAGGTTCTATCCTTTATGTATGGTTTCTCCAAGTACAACCAAATTTTTATCTGTCATGCTAATCAACTTGAGACTGCGTTCATTAGTCCATGGGGAACCTTTACCTATCGATTCATGTTGTTCAGCCTTAAAAATGCCGGAGTTAGCCACTTTTCAGCGAGCTATGTCTTACTATTTCCATGACCTATCTCAAATTATCATTTCATATTTAGATGACCTCACTGCACTTTCTAAACATCGGGTGCATCACCTCCACGATCTACGTACCGTCTTTCTCCAGTGTCGCAAGTATAATATCCGCCTCAACTCGCTGAAGTGTGTCTTTTGTGTTCCCGCCGGTCGTCTTCTAGGCTTCATTGTGTCTAAAGATGGTATCACGCTTGACCCACTGAAATTTCAAGCCATCCTTGAGCTTCCTATCCTTCGTACTTTACGTCAGTTACAAGCCTCCAAGGCAAAGATAATTTCCTTTGTCGGTTCATACCTCACTATGCCACCACTGCGCATGGGTTCCTTAGACTCCTTTTCTCTAACATTCCATTTGTGTGGGATGCCTATGCTCAAGAGTCTTTTGACGTCCTGAAACATGCTCTCACATCTGCTCCCTTGATCCATCCCCCTAACTTTGATAGAGATTTCATCCTGTACATCTCTGATTCCACCTATTTAGTCGCTGGAGTCCTTATTTAGGAAGATGAAAATGGAATTGAACATGTTATCTGTTATGTTAGTAAGGACCTAGTATGTCCTCTTGTATCCTACTCACATGAAGATAAATTAGCACTGGATGTCGTGTTCTCGGTCCAGAAACTTTGTCATTACATCCTCATGCGTTCCACCAAGGTTGTGACTAATTCCAACCCTATGGCATTCCTATTGAGTCGCCGAATCATTAATGGGAAGTATGCCCATTGGATCGTTATCCTCCAGGAATTCAATCTTGAGTTTGTCACACCCAAAAGTGAGAAAGATTTAGCCCTTGCTGAACTCATTTCCGAATTACCTACTGGTACAGAGGATTCCCCAGTTAATGATGATTTTCCCGATGAACATTTATTTTCCATGACCACTGATGATCCTTGGTATGGTGACATCCTTACTTATTTACGAACCCAAAAGTTTTCCCTCCATCTTGACCATGATGCTCGACGACATATATGACACCAAGCCCCCCACTACCTTCTTATCGGTGACGAGCTTTATCGTCACGTGTAGATTTTGTCCTTCGTCGTTGTCTCACTCATGATGAAGCAGAGCAAGTACTCAATGCCTATCATAGCGGCGCTTGTGGTGGCCACCTCTCCGGTCTGGCCATTTCCCAGAAAATCATTCGCGATGCGTACTTTTGGCCTTCTCTCTTCGGTGATTTCATTGAAGCAGTCAAACACTATTCCAATTGCCAAAAAATTTCCCCTAAGGCACGAGCTCCTCTGGCTCCCCTCCATCCTGTCATCACAGTTGGTCCCCTTTGTAAGTGGGCCATAGACTTTATGGAGTGTCGACCATTGTCTACTGGTAACCACAAGTATATCATCGTAGTGGTTGACTATTTCACCAAATGGGCTAAGGCCATGCCAACGTTTAACAACACGGTAGCTACTGAAACCCTCTTTTTCTTTAACCATGTGATTGCTCAATTTGGAGTTCCGAAAAAATTGGTCTTTGATCACGGCCGACATTTTGAAGATGAGATATGGTGTGAGCTATCCTCACTGTTGGGTTTTGAGCACCAATATTCCTCCTCATATTACCCCCAGGGTAATGGCCAAGTTGAAGCAGTCAATAAAATCCTTAAAACCATGCTTCAATAGTCTGTGGATAAGCACAAAACCAACTGGCACCTTATGCTCTTCCCTGCTTTGTGGGCCTATAGAACTTCTGTTAAAAATGCCATTGGGTTTACTCCTTTCCACCTAGTTTTCAGAGAGGAGGAAGTCTTACCGATCAAGTGTGAAATCCCTTCCCTTCATCTAACCGTTGAACTTCTCCCAGACACCCAATCTTTAGAAAAATGACTTGTCATGCTTGAGCGCGCTTCCGAAGACTGCTGTGTTGCATTGCAAACCATCGAAGCAGCTAAGAAATTCACCAAAGCTCAGTATGACCGAAAAGTACACCCTCATACTTTTCACAAAGGTGATCTTGTTCTGGTGTATGACCAGGCCCATGATGTCCTCGGTCATGTAATATCGATTTTTAGAAATGGCTAGCAATCCATGGCTAGAAAACGCTTTTTCTAGAAATGGAGGCAGCAGGATTTGATACCAAGACATGGATCCTCCTAGACCAATGTGTTTAAGACCAAAATCCAAGGATTGGGACCAAGAAATCCTTTTAGGGTGGTGAGAAAAGCCTCCCACACCTATTTCCCTTCAGAAATTGGCCAAGGAATGGGGCTGCAACAATGTATGAACATACAAGGAATCCACAACATTATTTTAATGAGCCAAGGCACATGAAGATGCAAATAGATGAACAATGTATAATATAGCAGCAATAGAGTACAATGCTTTGAGGAATCACTCACTCAAGCTAGGCAATGAGAGCCTCAATAAGACATGTACATCAAATGTGATAAAACACTGCTATATAAATTTGCCCTAGCTATGGCAGTGTTTTCAATAGAAGGCACTGCAACAAGTAATATGAAAATACAATGATATATCAATGATAGCTCAAGAAATGAGGGGGAGAAAGCTCTCAACCCCTGAAAACAATAGTACAACAATCCTTAGAAGGATTGGCTACAATACATGTGCAAAATGGGAAAATAAAATAATGCCGGAGTTGCTGGGTGTTGGGTATGTGTTATATTCTTTCCACGACTAGCCGCACGCGCTGTACGTTGCGCCGGGCGCAGCGCCCCGGCGAAAATGTTTTGGGTATACGGTCCCACTCATATGCGGACCCACCCATGTTTTGTGCATGAGTTTGCACATGGTTTTGGGGTACGATGGTTTTCGGCCCCTGGTATTTTGTAGATCCGGTCAAGGGAACTACGGTTATGTTCTAATCCAGGGTTAATGAATTTGGGTTTATGTATGCTTCGGCATGTATATATATGTGTTGTAACACTAAAAGGAATATAATGAAAAATCAAGCTGGTAGTCCCAATTTGGGATCCAGGGGAAGATCTCTGTGTTTATCTGTTTTATGTTTTATGCTCTCGCAATTGTTTATTTTCTGTTATAAGATTCGTGTGTAGATAATTTCTGTTCAGGGTTAAAACCTACACTGGGTAGCAGCAAAAAATCATAAACAAAATAGAAGGAGATGGCTGAATATGATCTACAATCTGAAATATCCTCCTCTGATGGACCTCTAAAGTGAAAGGCTGATCCCTTCACCAAATATTTTCCCCTCCAATCAATCTTGCAGTCCCTCACTGCAAATACACCATGAGAATAATGTAGTCTAGGAGAGACACTACACTATAGGTGAGATGGATAACATTGGTCTGATGCCAAGATCTGAAAATATACCCAAGAAAACTCCTCAATGACCTCCCAATGTACTAGAGATCCTCTCCTCTGAAAATCACTCTCCGGAGTGGTGTTGTGTAACCTCCCCCTGCAACACCCAACAACACAACCTAGCCACCAATCAAGACTGTGTTGTAGCTAAATGAAATGATTTGGCCTCAAGCCAGGATATGGGGATAATGAAGTAAAATCCATCAAGAGGTATATCAAGAAGGTGTAATAATCCTAAACAGGAATTCCTTCCGGCAATTCTTGCTAAACAACAAAGAATGCACAATTGTCTCACTTGACAATTGAGATGAACAATACCAAAACATGCGAAACAATGGCTAGCTTGCCCTCCTCTTATACAATTGTGATCTCCCTCTCCATGGGTCCCACTCATTAGGGTTTTCATCATCAAGGAATATTCCATTCTCTTTCTTTGCGTTGTCCCACAATGTGCTCTTCCACCTCATGCCACTGCGCTGTTTGACTTGGTCAAACTTGACCTAGTCATCCTGCAAAAGTCCCTTTTCACACATGGAGGTGTCAAATCAAGCTCCCAAAGTGATCCTCCTTCATGATAGGAGGATTTTTACTTCCTTTAGATAAAATGAATGGGTCTCCTACCCATTTTTATTCTTCTCCTAAGTGCAAATGGAAAAAATTAATATTCCACAAAATTTGGAATATTACAGTCCTCCCCTCTCAAAGATTGCTTGTCCTCAAGCAGGTACAAGGATAGACTAATTCATTTCCCTTTAATTTCCTTTTAGAATCCAATCATGATAAATTCCTCCAAGAAAATGATGCCATATCATCAATCAAGTGTCCAAGTTGTCCCTCCAACATATGCAATCTAGCCTTTGGTGAACATCCCCAAATAGCTATCATGTAGAAACAAATATCCATGAAGGAAACAATGGGCTATCTAAGGGCCTCCTTGAGGCATGAGATCTGATATATAATGGGACTCATCATCCCCATATGAATCTCCCATCCCCAAGCAATCATCCATACAACATAAGTTGCCTCCCAACATGGCAACTCATAGAAATCTCCCTCCACCTTGAGCTTCAGAAATGAAGGTGGGCTACAAATCTAAATATGGAAAACCTCATAGCTTGCCCCATGTTGTCCTCATATCCACTTATTATAAGTGTATAGTGTGTGTTGATCATGGGCTGCAAAATTATTGCCCTCAAGTGGCAAAATCAAGAACAATCCTCCAAGGATTTCTCCTCCATCAATGATAATCCAGCTGGCCCAAGTCATTTCATCCATGATGAGTAGGACATGGTCATCATAGAATACCCTAATGACATGTTTGTTATAGTTTATACCATATGAAGCAAGGTGAAAACATTGTCTCATAGGGTTACAACGTAACCTCATCCACTGTAGCTGCAGAAAATAACATGGCAAGCATTGTACAGAAAATATCACCTCTACTACTGAATAGTAAATAGATGAGTGAAGCAGCAATAAAAAATTAAATACATGCCCATATACATACAATGGATGGATATCATCATAAAACTCATGGCCCACCTCAAAATAAGGCAAATAGGTGGCTATGGTGGCCATGTCTCCCCTCATGTTCCCACTAGAACATGCAATGCATAAAATATGGGGATCACCTCCCCTCAAAGACACATTCAACTCATGTGTCAATTCACTGATCATGATCCCAATAATAATATGGAAAATATCAGCAAATGGAAACATTATCATCATCAAAATAGAGGAAGTACTGATTGTTTTACATGATGCTTGATGGCACCAAAAGTCTCCCAAGCCGCAACAACGCAGTTTTTCAAACTGTTGCTTCAGAATTGTACATGGAAAAATGTTTCTTAATACATGGTAAAGTATATGAGTTGGCTGGTAATACTTGTAGTGAGAAAACCTTTTCCCAAGGCCACATAAAATATGGCTGTCTCCATCATATGGTTTGGCCCAACTTTGCTCATGGAGCAACATGAAAAATCTGCCCCTTTGAGGAGCCATGCACTGCAACATAATGATAAGAGTATGTAAATCAGAAAATGTAAACACAATTCTCTTACCATAGGCTGGAAGTAAGATGATAGATGGATCCATGTATATGATCTTGCTCCCAAGTGTCAGCGCTGTGAGCTCATGCAAAAAGGCTCTTGCCCATGCCAATCTTTGTTTCTTGACATGCTCCTTGTCAAGAACACCTCTGGTGATGCTGCTGCAAATGTGAAGCTTTTCCCAAGATGGAAATGCCTCCTGATCAGCCCAAGCCAAGGATTAATCCCTCTACACTATGAAATTGCCCTCTTCTACTCCTGTAACACCATACATCATATGAGAGCAAATATTCTTGTGCTCTCTCCAAGATAGTCCAAGAAATCCAAGTACTTGTTGCCCCTCATGCTCACATAATGTAATTCATGTGATGAAGGTACGATGAATGATATATATGCCATATCAGCTCCATGTATCCCTACTCCCTGATGCTCAATGATGCAAACATCCTGCCACCTTTTCTCTACTCCCATCCTCTTGAAAAAGGGGTATACTAAGTGATGGCCAAACTCCTTCAAAAGGAGCCAACGTAGCCAAGCTTCTTACTGCCTGGTATCATATATTTGCAAGTGGAAAATCAGCCCCTTTCTCCTCATCCACATCCACTCAGCTCCTTGTGGATGTCTTCTCCTTCTTCCTCCTTTGGTACTCCTCCCAAGAGGGCTACCATTCTCCCAAGCCATATCTTCCCCCTTGCATTTCATGGAAAGTTGAAATGCAACTTCATGGAGAGCTTCTAAAGAAGATCTCTCATCCATGAATATTTTGGATCCATGAGGAAAAAAATGTGATGGAGGTAATATCTCCTCTCCATCCATGTTTAAAAATGCTGCTGATTCCTCTAATGATGTAGTAGTTGTTTCATCCTCTGGTTTAAAATTTGATTCATTGTTTTTCATGGGGGTGTCATGGTTCACTCCATCCTCCAAAATTTGACACTTCAACCTCAAGGGCTGAATGAAACTCAACCAAAATGTATGAGGATGAGGGTTCATCTCCTCCTTGAACCTATTTCATAGTGAAGTGAAATCATGGTGCTCTAAAATAGCAAAGTGTGTAGATCCTTGGACCTCTACATGTGAGTTCCCACATTTCTTTAAATTATTTTCTGAAATGAAAAATGGAACTTCACTCATACCTTGGTGGATCTTGCGATCTCCTTATGTGGCTATAGTAGTTGTCTCCTCCAATGTCATGGCTACCTCATCCATAGATGTAGAAGGATGCTCCCCCAAAGCTATAACAACGTTGGTGCAATTCTCCTCCCATGGTGGTATGGCTTTCTGTTCCTTTTCCCTTTCTCCATCAAAGGTTTGGATCAACCTTTGAGAAAATTCTGCAAAGGAAATTACCCTTGAATGGACCAAGGGTTTGAACCACAAAATAGAGGCTTCATCCTCTATGTGCAGTGCTACAATCTACACTGCTTCTTTCTCTGCCACTGGATGTATCAAGAAAAATGGCTCTAGCTTTTTCACCCAAGCTCTAGCTGAAGTGTTCCCATCAAATATAGAAAATAGAAACCTATTGCCTTTGATTTCTCTTCTACTGCAGGGTATTCTCTCTTCCTTATTCTGAATAAACTGTGGGAACTTTGTAGCTCCCGTGAATGCTATAGAATGGGATTTATACTCATCCAAGTATTTATTTACAACCTGATGATCCAAGCATCTCTCATGCTTGCTTTCTTCTTGAGAATATGAAGTGCATGGACCTTCCTCTTCTTATTTCTGCTTCTCCTCCTTGGGGGGGATTTTATTTGTCCTGAAAATAGATGAGATCAATCTCATATTTTGCATCATATTCTTCTTCTTATTTCTTGGGCTTGAAGGCCACAAACTGAGCCAAGAAATATGCTCTAATACCACTGTAATATCCCTTTTTAGGAATGGATAGAAATCCATGGCTGAAAAATGATTTTTCCAGAAATGGAGGCAGCAGGATTTGATACCAAGACCTGGATATTCTTAGACCAATGTGTCTAAGACCAAAATCCAAGGATTGGGACCAAGAAATCCTTCTAGGGTGGTGAGACAAGCCTCCCACACCTATTTCCCTTCAGAAATTGCCCAAGGAATGGGGCTTCAACAATGTATGAACATACAAGGAATCCACAACGCTATTTTAATGAGTCAGGGCACATGAAGATGCAAATAGATGAACAATGTATAGTATAGCAGCAATAGAATACAATGCTTTGAGGAATCACTCAGTCAAGCTAGGAATGAGAGCCTCAATAAGACATGTACATCAAATGTGATAAAACACTGCTATACAAATTTGCCCTAGCTATGGAAGCACTGTCAATAGAAGGCACTACAACATGTAATATGAAAATACAATGATATATCAATGATATCTCAAGAAATGAGGGGGAGCAAGCTCTCAACCCCTGAAAACAATAGTACAACAATCCTTAGAAGGATTGGCTACAATACATGTGAAAAATGGGAAAATACAATAATGCCGGAGTTGCTAGGTAGCAGTAGCAAATCATAAACAAAATATAAGGAGATGGCTGAATATTATCTACAATCTGAAATAGCCTCCTCTGATGGACCTCTAAAGTGAAAGGCTGATCCCTTCACCAAATATTTTCCCCTCCAATCAATCTTGCAGTCCCTCACTGCAAATACACCATGAGAATAAAGAAGTCTAGGAGAGACACTGCATTGTAGGTGAGCTGGATAACATTGGCATGATGCCAAGATCTGTAAATATACCCAAGAACACTCCTCAATGATCTCCCAATGTACTGGAGATCCTCTCCTCTGAAAATCACTCTCCGGAGTGGTGTTGTGGAACCTCCCCCTGCAACACCCAGCAACACAACCCAACCACCAATGGAGACTGTGTTGTAGCTAAATGAAATGATTTTTCCTCAAGCCAGGATATGGGGATAATGAAGTACAATCCCTCAAGAGGTATCTCAAGAAGGTGAAAGAATCCTAAACATGAATTCCTCCCAGCAATTCTTGCTAAACAACAAAGAATGCACAATTGTCTCACTTGACAATTAAGATGAACAATACCAAAACATGTGAAACAATGGCTGCCTTGCCCTCCTCTTATACAATTGTGAGCTCCCTCTACATAGGTCCCACTCATTAGGGTTTGCATCCTCAAGGAATCTTCCCTCCTCTTTCTCTGTGCTGTCCCACAATGTGCTCTTCCACCTCATGCCACTGCGTTGTTTGACTTGGTCAAACTTGAACTAGTCATCTTGCAAAAGTACCTTTTCACACATGGAGGTGTGAAATCAAGCTCCCAAAGTGATACTCCTTCATGATAAGAGGATTTTTATTTCCTTTAGATAAAATTAATGGATCTCCTACCCATTTTTATTCTTCTCCTAAGTGAAAATGGAAAAAAATTATATTCCACAAAATTTGGAATATTACAGTGGTACAAATTTCAAATACATAGATATATCAATACATGGCCCAATACAACATTGGGAATGAATATCTCATCTCCCAAAGAACACCTCATGTCAATCCTAGAAGGATTGGCAATAAAACATAAAAACTACAAAATTCCGGAGTTGCTGGGTAGCTGCAGCAACTCAGGAATAGAACTAGATGGAGAGGCTGTAGATGATGCTCAAATTGAATATGCCTCCTCCAATGGATCTTTAGAGTGAAAGGCTGATCCTTTCACCAAATATCTTGCCCTCCAAGAATCTGCAAGAGCCCCACTATAAATGCTCCACTCAAAATAATGCAGTCTTTGAATGGAACTGTGTTGTAAGGCTAGGGAAAGAGTTGGCCTTGATGCCAAAGTCTGCAATATGCTCCAAAATGCCTCCAATATGATATCCCAAAGGAAAGAGGGACTCCTCCTCTGAAAAATAGATGAAGGATATGGTGTAGTGAACCCTCACTGCAACACCCAACAACACAACATTGATCTGCTGCAGAAATAATGCTATCTTGATGGAGGATGATTGGCCTCAAGCCTGGATGTGAGGAAAATTAAGAACAATCCTTCAAGAGAACTCTTAAGAAGGAGAAGGAATCCTAAATAGGAATTCCTCCAGAAATTCTATCTAAGCGGCAAATAATGCACAATTGTCTAATGGACAATTGAGATGAATAAACATAAGCATGAGAAACAATGGTTGTCTTGTCCTCCTTTTAAATAAGTGAAAGCCCCTCTCCATGGGTCCCACTCCTATTAGGGTTTCCTCCACCAAATAACCCTTTCCTCATTCATACTGCACTGCTTCTCTAAGTGTGCTCCACCTCTTGGCCCAACACTGTTGACTTGGTCAAACTTAACCAAGACTCTTTGCAAATAACCCTATTCACACATGAGGGTGTGAAAACCAGCTCCAAAGATGATCCCCTTTCACAACATGAGGGATTTTATTTAGAATATCATTATGCATGGGCCTCCTTGCCCATTTATTCTCCTCCTAAGTGAAATCAACAAAAAATAATGTTCCAAATTATTGTCATAAAATTTTGGAACATTACAGGTCATGGGAAGTTTGACTCATTATGGCTAGGACCTTACATCATCACTAAGGATTTAGGTAAGGGGGCATATATCTTAGAGGATTTTGAAGCCAATCCCCTTCCTAATCCTGGCAATTCACTCTATCTTAAGAAATATTACCCTTATCATTTCGTTTTATTTTCTTTTAGGTAGCCAGCTTACGATTTTGTGATTTGATACTTCACCAGGATACATTTCGTCCAAGAAGGGTGGCTTCACCACTCCTAAAAATCAAATTTCTTCACTTGTAACACTTGTACTTGGGGAAACACTTTTCCTTCATAACTATCCATGCTCGTGTCGATTTTCGTCGTGAGTAACCATCATGTACTCATGTTTTTATGGTCCCCATTGGACCTTTTCTATGTGGCAGCATCATCGAGTCACCCTTGTTCAGAGCATCCGAGTTGAGTCATCATCACATTCATGGAGTCTATCCCGAGTCCCTTTGTATCCTACTATAGTCCTCCATCCTTCATTGCCTTGGTTCCTCTGTCGTGTCACACATTATGGCCTTCAGTCCTACTATCCCCTATCCCTCATGATATTGTGTTAGTCACTGCCAGGTCATCCATGCCCTTTATGCTCTAACAAGGGAAGTCGTATGTCCGCTACTCAGTACCCCCCATTTCATCATAATCCATGGTGTTAGTCTGTCAGTCACTCTACTATTTTCTCTCATGCTTTAGTTGAGGATCCTTATTACCTCACCTATGGCAGACCTCCTTCTGTCAACATCAGATCATTCATTCTAGAAGACAGGTCTAGAGGGTGGTGTACCTTGGTTCCAGCTTCCACTCTTGTTCAGTGCCTCAGATCAGGCAAAGGGATGCCTTACTTCCCTTTGAATTGATTTTTTCTCATCTCCAGCTCCTTTCCGCATGATCGAGATCCATATACTTGATGGTTCAGTGATGTAGCTGATGATACTGGCGATTCCCGGGTGTGTGTGAGATGTTTCAACCCTCATGAGGGGGTGGCCCTATAGGTAGCCCCCCACATGCCTAGATGACCTCTTCATTACAACCTTTGATGCAGCGCCATATATTTGATGATGTCGGCCTTAGCCGCTTGCAACGCCTTTTTGTTTGCATGTATCAGTCAGATTTTCATAGCCCTTTCGTGTTTGTAACGCCTCTTTTTTTGCATTTATTTGTATCTCATGTACTCATATTTTATTGTATAAGTCCTGGATGTTATCCCAGGCACAGTATGTATGTGGGATTCATTATCATGTTTTTACTTGGCTCATGTTTATGCCAGCATGTACAATAGTGTTCAGTCCCTTGTTTACTGGACACATTATTCTTTGTCCTTTGTCTCAGTGGGAATAGGTATGACTCCCCTGCCACCTATAGCACAGGTACTCACTCATAAAAGAGACTTTTCACACTTGTAAGTCTCACCTCCTCAGGGTCTAGTACTTTAGCGCTTTGATCTACCTCATATTTCTCTCTCTTTGACTTCCTTTCGGTGTCTAGTGATTGAGTTCTTACAACGTACTTCGGTCATATGATTAGCTCCTAATGCTCGCACGCTGGGGGGAAATTTGTTACACCATTTTTTGGTCATCTAACCTGTTACTATTAGATGGACCTAAGTACACTATGTAAGACCAATGTTACCCTAAGTAAAATTGCTTTCACTATGAAAAATAAATTAGTAAACCACCTTTATTAAGTTGTTTATGGTCTAAACAGGAAACCCCATGAGGAAATATTAAACAAACCTACATTTTTTTTATTTTCCTCAAGGAATAATTAGTTAAACAACATTTTAATTAATATTCCTAGTCATATTTAACCCAAAACAGGAAATTAATTAGATATATCATTATTTGTCTTATTATTTTCTAGGAATAATTATTTAAACCTTATTTAAATAATATTCCTTGTTAAATTTGACTAAATCACTCATAAACAATTAAATAAATCATTATTTATTTGATTATTACTCAACCACATCCTTAAAATAATAGATAAATCATTTATTTATTTATTGTTTACAAATAAATGTATTTGACCCAAGTCAAATTCTTTTTCCCTCCAAAAAATATAATAAAATATTCCATAAAAGTTGGATCTTTATTTGGTTAATAATTTTTTAATTATGCACCAATATCTAGACTAACTCAATATTTTGTTATAAATAGAAGGGCTTTTCCATTCACTCACTACCTTTTGTTTCCTAAAGATCACTCTGGATCTATACTTTTGGTCTGACTTTGATCCACCATCATTGTCATATTTTTCTATCTTTTTGCTTGTGAGCTCCCTTTGAGTTCCATTTTTGTCTGGGTTTTCTCCACCATCAAGAGAGAGGAATTTTAGATCTGAGGTGTTGAGGAGTTACAAGAACCCATCCCATTGAGGAGAACTGGTAACATCCTTCTATGTTTTCCTCCCAGGTTCCATTAATACAAAATTCATTCCACATATTCTTGTCTTGTCTATTGGATGCATGGAGAAACTCTTGTTTTTATTTACTGCTTAATGTCTTTTGATGCATAGATCTATATTTTTGCAACATTTATCTTGGTCACCTAATTGCAGATCTAAAGATATTGGTAGCCATATTTGTTGTTAGGGGTGCTTGTTATGCACGGCTAAAGTGACCCTTTTTCGTACACTTGCGATTAAGATTCATACTAACACCTGGTATTGCACCAAGAGTGCTGCAACTCCCCAGGGGCAGTCCTACTTTCCTTTATCAACCCGGGGTTTGTACAAACTTGGAGGTGACAATGTTATTATATACACAGCAGATGCATTTTTTTCATGTCATCCTCTTCTTCTCTAAGAAAGGGTGCTATTTCTAAGGGTTCTCAGTGAATTCTATCACACTTCAATGAAAATAAAATAAGTTGCAGAAAGGAAATGACAGAAAGGAAAATTAAATTATTGAAAATAAATGACAGGAACGAAACTAAACTAAATTGAGGAAAGGAAATGACAGAAAATAAACTGAACTAAATTTCATTAAGCTGGCCAAATGGATAAACACACTCTACTTATCCTATGATCTATCTACTATTCTTCTAACAATGCAGCTATTCATGATCTAATTCTAACCAAAAAAAGTGTTGATTGTAGTTCAAAGGAAAAAGGGCTAAAGGTGCTCATGGAAGACTTAAACACATGAAACAAGGCTTAGAGGAGTGAAAAAGGTGTCTGGACTTTATTAAAGTGCATAATATCACAAAAATTCTTTGGAGTGGAAGGCTTTAGAAAGCACGATGATAGAATTGTGATGGAGGGCTGGTAGTGTGTTATGAAATATGCGATATAATAATATCACAATGTCGCAAGGCTGGAGGAGAAGCGAGAGTGCAGTCGGGAGGAAATGTGAAGTGTAATTCACGAAAAGGTAAAATCTGTGATTTGTGATTTCCATGTGGCAGGGTAGGAAGTGATTATCGCAATTGGTGAAAACGAGCGGTAAGTGTTAACGTGAATGAAATAAGAAATATGATTTGTGATTTCGATGTGGAGGGGTACGAAGTGATTATCGCAATCAGCGGAAACAAGTGGTAAGTGTTAATGGGAATGAAATAAGAAATGTGATTTGTGATTTGCGAAGTACGGTAGCAGGAGAACCAAGGAGCAAAGGCAGGGGTCAAATTTTAATGATTTTCAAGTGTTTTTGCGTTAAAAAGGTAAAGGTGTGGTGAAAAGGGAAAATTGCTGAGAAGTTGAAGAACAAAAAAGGAAAAGGAAGGGGTCATGCGAGATGCAAAGTGCAGTATCAGGAATTTCGAGGAGAACATGTGGAGGTCAAACTTTAAATATTTTTGTGAAAAAGAAGGTGTGGTAGCTGATAAGAAGAGAGAAAGGAGGGAAATGAAGGCGTAACAACAAGGTTAAGAAGCGTAACACAAATATGGGGAGAAATTGGAAGATGAAGAGGAATTTTGTAATGAACTTCTCCAGAACTTTCGATGCTCATTCTTGCAAACAAACCTGTGGATTTATGCACGGAAAAAAAACAAAAATACGTGATAAAAATAGTGAACATAAATTAAGTTTTGGTTCTGTTGGAAGGCTTACCCTCCTCGAACTCGATTGATAGAGATAAGAAGGAGATCTTGATCCACAACCATTTTGGTTTTTTTTCCTCTATTCTATTACTCACAAGCAAATGAAACCTAAAATAGTAAACTAAAAGAAAAAACTAAACAACAATGAAATTATTAGAAGCAGAACTAACTAAATGATAGAAACAAAAATAGCTTAATGGTAGAAAGGAAAGAATGGTAATAGCAGAGAAGCTGAGGAACATGGGTTGGGCCCTAACCCATGAGCCTCGCTCTCTGGAACTAGATCAATAGAAATTCATCTAAATACTCATTGCATTAAAAATATAGTCCTATTACATCTCGAAGGTATTAAACAACAAAAGACTAATAGCTTGCAACAAAGTTCCAACTAGAATCAATTGGAATTGACTAAATAACTAACTGACTCCTTCCTATCTCTAGCTCTGCAGGGAAGCTACTAACAACTCCCTTGAAAATGGTGATTGAGTCCACTTGACTCCCAGTAAACATAGATTGAGTGCTCTCCTCTTTGAGTTGCTTGGCTGCCTCTAGAACTCGAATTGCTGGAGAGAATCTTTGGGGTGGTTGAGTCCACTTGACCCCAAGTGAAGTATGGCTTGAGTGCACTTGGTCTTGAGTCGCTTGGCTGCCTCTGGAATTTGAATTGCTGGAGGGGATATCATGAGGATCCTTTCGCTGCCTTTCAGAGTTAAGGAGGGTGAACAAACCACTTGAATATCTCCAATATTGATTTTCTAGTGGCAGGGAGCAAGTCCCTACATTATCTCCTTCTCCGAATCTGCATAATCTGCCAAATATGCTTACAGTATTCTACAAAAATAACCAATATTAGGCACAAATATTCAATTACCTTTAAACATTCCTAAGAAAATATTGAAGCATAAGAAAGAATTATTAAGTGAAGAGGGAGATATTTAATATATATTTTCATGTGCATAAGGAAGGTAGATGAGTCTAAGAAAGGTTAGATGGGCCTTAATTTATGTCTAATTTAGAGGCCCATCAATCTCAATATGTTTTTATTAGTAAATGAATGGTTAATGAATGTATGACCTAATATATAATAATGTAGATATTGTGAGAAGGCATCAAACCTTCCTGACGATTCTTAGATAAGTATGATACCAATATGTTTAGATATGTAATTATGACCTGTATATTACATGCTCATAATGTGATTGATGAAATGTATGTCATGCTTGAGATGGGTTAGGTTAATTCCTTGTTAAATTTTTGAATTATAGGCCTTTTCTCTTTGTTATTTATCATTTTTTAGAGTTTCATTAAGTTCTTGGAAAAGGTCTAGATCCCAACCCTGAAAAGGTGGCTCAGATCTCGGGGTCACTGGAATAGAACTAAGTGAATTAGTCTACAGTTTTTGGGATGTAGGATTATGGGAGGTACTAAAGGGTCTCAGCCACTGGATTTCCTTTCCTTGGAATCGAATGAGAGCCCAGGTCAGTAAAAAATAAGTTAACTCAGGGTTTGGGAGCCTGGAGTGGGTAGTTATCTCTTGGGGGTATTGTCGTAGCTAAGATAGGTTAGTAAAATTTTGGGTTGTCGATTCCACTTCCTTAAATATAATTAGGGACTTGAGCCATATCATAGTAACTCTTCATCACATATTTTCCCTAGTGGATTGATATGCTTGGGTAAGTGTGGGAGGAGGGTGTTACATATTGGTATCAGAGCATGGTTCAACACTTGGACTGTATGGGTGGAATTTTTTTGTTATGCATGCATGAAATTTTTATTTGTGCTTTATGTGTATGCATGGTGATTGTAATTTTTGTAGTTTTGTTGTCATGTAGAATTTGATCATGGCTATGGTTATTATGCACGAGGTCATGGTATGCATTTGGTATTGTCGTGCATGATGTCAATATATTGTTATGATTATGATTATACATGTATTGTGCTAATCTTGTTGATCTTGTAGATAGGGTATCCTCCCCTAAAATATAATGAGGTATGTTTCTTATGTTTATGTTGGGTTATCTGACATGATATACTTGTAGAAAGTAGAAGATCAAAAATTACTAGAAACATGGTTTATTATAGTTCATGAGACTCCCCTTACATATCATATGAGAAACATGGTGATGAATAATACCCTCACATAGAAAAAACTTTTAGAAGTTTGGAGTAAGAAATAAGAATTCAAAAAGAAGATAATGACAAAATCTTTTAGTCACAAGAGATACTCGCTAATACACATGAGAAACAATAATATGTCAATGCCATTATCCTTTAGGGTTTGTCATACTTTCAGAGACAAGGACCACTTAGGATCATTCATGGACAGGAGGACGAGACTAATGGATCCCATGGTAGCAAATCTCATGATGGACACAGGTCAGACATGGATGATACCGCCAAGGATGACATATTATTGGATACACCTATTAGGAGAGGAAACTTACATGGGCTTTATTCTAGTTCTAGTACAGACAGGTACTATGGTCATCATCGTTATAATCCTTACAGGAGGAATGACAGGGGATATTTTTCATATGAGTTTAAGAAATCCAAGCCACCTACATTTAATGGAGAGCTAAAGAAGCCAGAGGATATAGAGGCATGGTTTCTTAGAATGGATAAATTCTTTGAGATGCATGATTACATAGAGAATGTGAAGGCCAAGATAGACATTTTCAGCCTCAAAGGGAAATTAGACATTTGGTGGGAATATGTGAAGTGGGTTAGAGGCATCAGGACAAAGGAGTTAAGTTGGCATGAATTCAAGATGATTTTGAGGAAGAATTACTTGTGAGAGAGGTACTATGATAGAAAAAATAAGGAGTTCTATGAGTTGAAGATGGGATTGATGATAGACGAGGAGTATATGACTAAGTTCCTGGAGTTATTTAGGTATGTATCATATCTTAAGGATGAGATGGCCAAACTTGAGAGATTTTTTAGTGGATTTCCATTCAAATTAAAAGATTGAATTGAGTATAATGAGCCTTGGTCACTTGAAAAAGTAATTGGAAAATTGAAACACTGTTATGAGCAATCAAAGTGTAAGACAAAGTATCAAAATGGTTGGAAAGGGAAAGACAATACTAAGGGAAAGTGGCCACCAAAGAAAACAAGACCTCAAGATGTATATGAGAGTAAGGGACAATTACAGTGTTGGATATGTGGCAAGGATAATATCAAGAGGGATTTCCCATCATATTAGGGTGATAGACCTCAGATCTACATTGCATAAGAAGAAAATATAGTTGGGGATGTTGGAAAAAGCATTCCTCATATATATGAAGCATTGGATAATAGGAAGGCAGATCACGAGGCATATATTATTGAGATGGACGGTAGGATTTGTGACAAATTTGTTTCTATTTTGATTGAAGTTGGATCTAATTATAGTTATGTTAACCCTGACCTCATTGATAAGGGTGGTTTGAGAAAATAGGTGCATTCAAAGTCTTAGTTTGTAAAATTTGCTACAAGTACTAAGAAAAGGGTTCATCATTGTGTAAGATCTTATGAATTTGAGTTGAATTGTATGCTTACATTAACACATTTGAATGTAATTCCGTTAAGATCATACAATATTATTTTTGGTATGGATTGGTTGTATCTTCAAAGGACTAAGGTGGATTGTTATGAAAAGGCTATTGATTTTTTAGATGATAATGGAGAACAATGAATCTTGCAGGGTAAGAAGAATTCTACATCAGTTAGAATGGTAATATCTATGCAGGTAAAGTGGAGTCGCGGGAAAGGATGTGTGTTATTTGCAGTGCATATTTCTAGTGATAAAGGTAAGGAGGTTGAGGATGAGAAATTTTTGAAGAGGAACCATATCTTGTAGCAGTTTCAAGATGTATTCCCAGTAGATATTTCAGAGTTTCTGCCTCATAGGGAAGCGAAATTTTCTATTGAGTTTGTTTCAGGGGCAAGACTAGCATCAAAGGCACTGTATAGGTTGAGCACTCTAGAGTTAGTGGAATTGAAGTTGTAGTTGAAGGAGATTCTTGACAAGGGATACATAAGGCCAAGTGTATCACCTTGGGGTGCACCAATGTTGTTTGTAAATAAAAAGGATGGTACTCTTAGGTTATGCATTTATTATAGGTAGTTGAACAAGGTGGCGATCAAGAAAAGGTATCCACTGCTAAGGATTGGTGACTTTTTTTTCTAGTTGAAGGGAGAAATAATGTTCTCGAAGATTGATTTGAGATCAGGATACCATCACGTACACATTAAAGAAGAGGACATATACAACACTGCTTTCTGGACCAAGTATGGGTATTATGAGTTTGTTGTGGTTCCTTTTGGTTTGAAAAATTATCCAACTAATTTCATGTGCTTGATTAATAGTGTGTTACGTCCTTATCTGGACAACTTTGTTATTGCATTCATCGATGATATATTGATATATTCTAAGAATGAAGAAGAACATGCCGAGCATTTAGCATCAATGTTGAGGTTGCTAAGAGAGCATCAGTTGTATGCCAAACTTAGTAAATGTAGTTTATTTTAGACAAAGGTACATTACTTGGGGCATGTGGTTTCCAAGGAAGGCATAAAAGTGGATCCAAAAAAGATAAGAGCTATTTCCGAATGGGTAGCTCCTATAAATGTGGATGAGGTTAAATCATTCATGGGACTAGTAGGTTTTGATAGGAGGTTCATCAGGAAATTCTCATAGATTCCCTATCCTATTACATCATTGTAGAGGAAGGGAGAGAAATTTGAATGGACAAAGGAATGTACAAAAAGTTTTGAGTAGTTTAAGTGGTTATTGAAAAATGCTCCATTTCTTAATATTGAAGATATGGACAAAGAGTCCCTAGTGTGTAAAAATTCTTGCATGTAACAACCGTGGTGAAAATTCCATGTAATAAAAGAAAAATAATAACCACGATTGATGGGACACTTATTTCAAGCTGAATGTTGGGAAAAACATCCTAGTGGGTGTTATTTTGGTTTATTACGACTAAGGAAATTGGAAAAGGAAAAGGAAAAGGATTTGGGAATGAAAAATGGAATCCCTTGCAGATTTATTTATGAAATAATGGAAATTAGGAGAAAAGGGAGATGAAAGGTCACAAGTTGCACGTGAGGAGGAAAATGAAGGAAAATAAAGGAAAATGAAGAAAATAGAGGTCTCTTCTATAAAAAGGCTTCTGAGGATTAGTTGGTACCTTTTGTCAGTGCATTTTTTGGATCTCTCTCTCTTTCACTCACTCTTGGACACTTAGATTTCTTAGAGAATTTTGGCATTGGAGCAAGAAAGGAAAGAAAAGAGGAAAAAGGAGGAAGCAATAAAGGAGGAGTAGGAATCAAGAAACTTAAAGTTTTTTGGTAGGTGTTGATTTGAATGTGTATTTTCCTTGCTAGATCTAGCATGGATGGTATTCCATGTGGTTTTTTTCTAACTTGGCATGGGTTTTTCTAGGTGTGATATTGTTTTCATCCTAGCCTTGCCATTTCCGAATAGCCATGGTTTTGTGGAGTTTTCATGTTTTGGTTTAGCTAGATTACCAGATGGATTTGAAACTGAGTGGGGTGGATCTATGAATTGATATAACACATGGCCTAGTAACCTTGAATTGGACTATGGGTTGCAGTAAATCTGGATAGTGTGTTGCCTCGATAAGCCTAGGAATCCTAGACCAATGAATTGCGAGATATACAACAAATCCTAGAGGTGGTTTTCTCTCCATTCATGCCTAGGAATTCTAGGTTTTGGATATATGATAAATCTCGGAGAGTATGTCTCAGTTTAGTACATAGTGACCCCTGATTCAAACTGTGGGTTGCGAAAAAACCTGAGAGACTAGGAGACAGGAAAATTCCTCACAGTTTAGGTGGAGATAATCCAGTGATATCCATGTTTGTGTTGGCCTAGTGATCCAGGATGAATCACAGTAAAGCCTAATTTCTATTGATGAGGGTGAGGTGGTTTAGCCTCAAGATGCCCTGGTTTGTTTTCGGTTTGAGTCCCATATTCATGCTTGGAATATGGCATGGGGGTGATAGGTAGAAGAGAGATTTGGCTCAGCCAATCTAGGTTCAGGTGGAACGTGGAAGTCCCATCTTCGGTTGGTTTATACATTCAGTAATTAAGAGCTCATTCCTTTGGTATTTGGTATGCAAATGTATTGGTTGTTATGAGAATTCTATTGTTTTTGTATTCATGGTATTTCTGTTGTTATTATGTTGGTTATAAGCATGTATTCTATCACTAATGATGTATGGTTCTATCCATGTTTTTACTTGTAAATGAATTTAAAATGTATTTATGGTCAAATAGATTGTATTTAGCTAATGATGTAAGGAATGAATGCTTCTTAGAAATTCTCAGATAAGTATGAGACCCCTATGTTTAAATTTGTTGTTTACACCTGTAGATGCAATTTTTGTGACATGTTTGATGAAATGTATGTCATGGATAGGAGGGGAACATATGAGTTCCCGATGATGTGATTGTTTATGTGCCTTTTTTTTAATGTTATTTATCATATCCTAAAGTTTCATGAAGTTTTGGGGAATGACCTAGGCTATGGGGCTGAAAATATGGCACAAATCTCATTGTTGCAAGCAGAGAACTTACCAATTAGGGCCTGGCCACATGCTTACTGTGTTGTGCCTATGGCTATAGGATCTTAGCTACTACATTTCGTTGGCATTATTGCAGTTATGGTCCAAAAGTGTCAAAACGCCAGTCTCCCTCAGGGATCATGGGTCTGGAAGGTTGGGTTACCTCCTCAGGATGTTGTTTATTCATATTAGTAGCCTCTCATCCCATGTTTACCCTAGTTGGTTGGTTACTTGGGTAGATGTGGGAAGGGGGTGTTATAGAGTGGTATCAGAGCATGGTTCAACCCTTGGACTGGATGGGCGGTCTGTTGATCATGCTTTTGTTGATTACTTATGTGTTTCTCATACCTATGGTGTATGTGTTTGTTGCATCCATGTTGTGTTGGACATGGTGGAAGTGGTGTCACCATGGTAGGACTAATGATGTTGTTGTCAACATGTTTTCATGTGTATATGACTAATTATTTGTTGTTCATGCTTATGTATTGTGCGTGCACACTTTCTTATATGTTGTTACATATTGTATAGGCATTTCTTGTTTATGATACACCACATATTGGTCATGCTTGTGTGTTATCCATGTATGTGTGCTTGAATGATTTCATATGCTAAACATGCATTGGTATGTCATGCTTGGTTACATGTCACTTATGATGGTGTATGGTTCGTTCTTGTGATGGTGTGTGGTCAGGTTGCATTGGTATGGTTATGCATTAGGCCATGTTGTGTATCTAGTATGGGCATGCATTGATGATTGGACCCCAACTAGAATGATGATTATGTGCTACTATACCATGTTGTATGAGTTTAGATGATGTTAAGATTATGTATATAAATTTATTACGTTGATTGGTTGATCTTGCAAGAAGCATCCTCCCCAAATTACACTAAGGTACATTAGTTTACTGCTATTTAATTTAGTTGAAATATTTGAAGAAATTAGTCTCGACTGCTGCAATGTTGTGTGGACCCAATTGGGAGCTGCCTTTTCATATATCTACAGACGCGTCAGACACAACAATAGGCGCTCTCCTCAGGCAAGAGGAGGACAAAAAGCCCTATTCTATTTATTATATCAGAAAAAATATCACTTCTATTGAACTCAATTATACAGTAACAGAAAAGGAATTTGCAATTGTCCTTTATGCCATAAATAAATTTAGACATTATATAATAGGCTACCAAATTTTTTTTTACACTGATCATTCCACCATTAGATACTTAGCCAATGAACCAATTACTAATGGGTAGGTGACACATTGGTTGTTACTTTTGCAGGAGTTTGATATTACCATTAAATACTGTCCAGGGAAGGAAAACCCAGTTGCATATTTTATGTCGCGGGTTACGAAAACGAATGATCCGCTAGCCATAGATGATCAGTTTCCTGATGAATTTTTTTTTGTTGCAACAGTTAAGGAACCATGGTATGCAGATGTAGCAAACTATATAGTGGTAGGAAAACTACCAAAGAATTTGAAAGCTAAAGAGAGGAAGTTGATTGTCCAACTTAGCGCCTGATTTTCTTGGATTGGTGGATACCTTTTCCACAGAGGGTTTGATATGAAAATACATAGGTGTATCCGTGAAGATGAGATTTACGACATCTTGAAGGCTTGCCATGATGAGCCTTGTGGCAGAGACTTCACAGATCGCAGGAAAAGACATAAAATACTACATATGGGTTATTACTGGCCCAATATCTTTAAAAATGTGAAGAAGTATGTCCAGGCTTGTGATAGCTGCTAGAGGATGGGCCATCGTGGTCAATCCGATGAAATCACATTGCAGCCACAATTGGTAATGGAACCTTTCGAATGGTGGGTGTTGTATTTTGTTGTCTCATTCAATCTGCCATCAAATCAAAATTCCTACATATTGGTTGCTACAGACTATGTAACAAAGTGGGTAGAAACAGTAGCCTTTCCAAGAGCTACAGAAGAAACTGTAATTAATTTCCTTTTTGAGTTATTTGTGTGGTATGGTTTACCCAAGGAAGTGATAACAAATGGGGGCCACATTTTGTAGGAAATAATATTACAGACACTCTACGAAACCACCATATCACACATTGGGTCACTTCTCCATATCACCCGCAGGTGAACGAGAAGGTTGAGAGCACCAACAGGGTCATTGAGGCAATCTTGACCAAAATAGTTTCAACGAATCGACGAGACTGGGCTACTAAACTTCCAGAGGCCTTGTGGGCCTATCTCACAACTTGGTGAAGTACTACTCACTATTCCTTGTACCAACTTGTATTTGGCAAAGAACCTATTTTTCCTATGAAATTTCAAATAAATACTCTCAGAACAACCCAGGAAGTGGGACTGGACCTGACAGAAGACCAAACTAAACAACTTCAACAAATAAATGAATTAGATGAAGCACGATTACTTTCCCTACAACAAAAAAATTATTTAGTAGCAACGGGCTAAGTGGCACAACAGTCTTATAAAAAATAATATGTTTCAGGAAGGAGACTAGGCGCTCCTCTATGATTCCAAATTTCAAGACTTTTCAGGTAAATTACAGACAAGATGGCTTGGCCCGTATGAAATTTAGGAAGTGCACAACAGTGGCACTATATATCGGACTACCATCGATAGGTTTGGCTCTTCTTTCCGAGTAAATGGACACTGTGAACATCTTTATCGCAAGCCACTCTCCAAAGAGTATTTTTTCCAATAGGTATGTAATGATCCCACTATGTAAATTTTAGTTGTAGGGAGTGATGACCCGAGAGCCTTAATTTCATGAAAATCATTTCTTTCCAGCTGTAAATAATATATAGATTTTCTTTATATAGCTAGTTTATAATTTTTCATTTCTGTGTTTTTGTAATAAACATTGTTGTAAAAATGTGTGTATTTTTCTTTGAAACAGCAGATTAAAATCGAAGTAACCACCATTCATTTATCGCTGTTTCACGTCATTTTTTTAGCAATTTTTGTTCAATTCTTGGGACAACTACTGTTCCCTTCCAAGTGAGTAACTGTTGTTTATTTCCATTATTTGGCTTGAGTATTTCACTATCGTTGTTATTTTTCTAAAAAATGAACAGTTTTTGTTCAATAGAGTGAATAGTTATTGTTTAGTAACATAAACACCTGATGTTCAGTAAAACAAACAACTGTTGTTCAGTAAAATGAACAGTTGCAGTTTCTCTTCAACTCTTCAAGGCATATTCTCTAGCCCAATAATCCTCATAATCTCGAAGCTGTGCCACAAAATCCACTCACTAGGCCTCTGTTGCCTCAGTGCACTCCAACACTCTTGCTATCTTTATGGAAGCTAATAATTTGGATCTCTCCCCAGAGGGACCTCAAATATTAAGCCATTGGCACTATGCAAGCCACTTAGGTCCCTCCTCCCCCTGAGCATCTCATCGTTGCCGCGGTACAATAGGAGCATTGACCACTCCCATGCGCCATAGATAATTTCCTACTAGGTAGGCCAATGGTCGTCCCTAGGGCCCCACAAATATAAGCACAAATACATGATATCATTATCATACAAAATATAAATCATAAAATATACATGTAAAAAATAATAAATGTAGAAATAAAAAATTACATACTTGATGGCCCCTAAGTTTCACCAGAAGGGAGTGCCATATCTGGATCACCTATAAATTTCACACGATGATGCAGGTACTCAAGAATCATCTTAGGGTTGGACCTAAACCAACCGTCCACCTGGGCATTCTAGTAACGCCCCACTGTACCACCACCATCTTGTGGCATCACAGGTGCCCACCATCTCATCCTGGGGTCTCTAGTAGGACCTGGGGGTACTGATAGAAAAGGTCATAGCATCATAAACCACTCATATAAGATGCTACAAATAATGTTGGATTGAATAGAAGATTTGAGCCCTAACCTACCGAACCTTTGTTAACTAGGATGCCATCCCCCAGTACACAAACCTGAACTAGTCAAAAAACTACTCCGCATATAGCCTCTGCAATACTACAATATGGGGCCCCAATACCCGGTGTAGAGATGAAAACCTGCAAAATGCACAATCATCAACAATGCTTCTCACTCGACGAGATCCAAGATATAAGGCACCCTTATACACCCCTCATCATTGTGGTTGGGCTCGCAGTGGCCCTCTACCTCTGCCAATATCTAAGTATCTACCTTCCCAGTAGGAAGGGGATGTCACAAAACCTCTCCACGAGTTGCTAGCTTGCTCGCAAATTGAATATCTACCACAACACTAATTGGTAGATTTCCCCCCCTGATGACGAATATCTGTCAATCTACATCCAGCAGTGTATCAAAAAACGTAGGAACATGCCCTGCGACCTCAAAATGGGGTTCTAAAGGAACTTCAATAAAAATCTATTAGTTTCTTGCTAGCTGCATGGTCCCCCTCGATCACTATACACAAGGGCTCCCAATCTCTCTCTCACCATAGTATCCCCATCCTGCCATCGAGGATGAAAAAATGAAAAAAATCATCCTCATAGGCTAAAAAAATAAAATTTTAATCCACCGTGTGAATTTTTCTGTTACAGAAGCACTTGTCGCACGTCTTTTTTCCAAATAGAAGTGTATTACATGCATTTTCCAAGCAAAAATCTGCATTGACGCCCATCCCAAGACTGCACATCTACTCACTAAGTAGGCATGTTGTTCGTGCACCTCTTCTAGTTACATGCATGTGGATAGTGTGGGGTAGGGAGGTCGAGCGAAAGCATCTCCATTCCAGAGAAGTCACAGCTTTCATCCTTTCAGCCAAACTAACCATGCAGTTGTCAGCCCAATTCCTGCGACTTTTCCATGTGCATATAAGGAATACACATGGCGACCACACGGCTAAACCAAAATCTCCTACCAGTGAGATATTTTTCACCCTAAATTGGTCATACAAGGTACCCCTATATGGCTTTCCTAGCCTAAGAATACTAAATTCATAAAGCTTAGGTTTCAATCTCTCACATGTTTCTCCCCACGCGCTTCCCCAGTACACAAGCTCGCCATAACGACATGAAGTGACTCCTGGATCAGCTCTGGCCTCCCAGAATAGTAAGTGAAAATGACATGGCATAAGGCTCACCTTGCGCTATATATCACCATTTTTGACATCTTCTTGAGCATGGTACAGGAGGTTAGGACTTTTGTTTCCTAAACCGTGAGAGACACAAGGATCAACACCACATCATCTTGATCATTGTACCATCCATTCCATTTGTTTCACAAACTAATTTTTAGGCCCGCCACACACTCATAATATCATTTCAGGTGCAGCTTATTTTTTTTTCAATTCATCTTGTTCAACTAATTTCAGATTATTCATATGTTAAAAAAAAATGTTTTCACTTGGGTCATTGGTCATTGAAATTGCAGGTACACCATGAACTACTCGCCATGATCAACAACCCAGTGGCTAGAGTAGGTATCATTCACCACTCAGCATGATAGGATTCTTACAAAAAAATTGCATATCCTGACACCATTTCTCCAAAAAATGCGCCATAGGGTACATCATCTCGACCATGTTTACCACCACCTCAATTTGCATGTGGTAAAAATCCATGTCGGTTGATAAATCCTTCCCACTCATGAATCACCTCATGTTATAGACCTCCACATACTATTTGGATTCATGACCATCTACCTAGGCCCGGGAACCACTTCATTTGCATGCCTTGAATATCAACCTCATTCTTCTTCACTCATTTCTTACCAACCCTATTCACGGAACACACCTTGTATTTTTCTATAGATCAATAAGGACGCACTACCATGTTCCACATTTGGCCTATCATCCTTCCATTTGTAGGTTTTAACCCTAAACGGAAATTATCTACACATGAATCTTATAACAGAAAATAAACAATAGAGAAAGAATAAAACATAAAACAAATAAACGTAGATATTTTCCCCTGGATCCCAAATCGGGACGACCAGCTTGATTTTTCATTATATTCATTTTAGTGTTACAACACACATATATACATGCCGATGCATACATAAAACCAAATCCATTAACCCTGTATTAGAACATAATCGTAGTTCCCTTGACCAGATCTACAAAATACTAGGGGCCGAAAACCATCGTACCCCAAAACCATGTGCAAACTCATGCACAAAACATGGGTGGGTCTGCCTATGAATGGGTTTGCACACCAAAACAATTTTCGCTGAGGCACTACCCCGGACCCAAAAAGTGGCGGCTACCTCCTCCTTTGTGACCCCCTTGCTGCACCTGGCGCAACGTACAACGCGTGGGGCTAGTCATGGAAAGAATATAACACATACCAAACATTCTCCCACTTGTTGTTTTCTTTCCACAGGGGGCCACAGGAGAGCTTAGTCATTGGGCTAATTCTTCAACACCCATTGTTTCTCTACACCAAGAGAAATTATGAGTGCTCACTGACTTCGTCAATGCATCTGCAACATTCTTCAAAGTGTCCACCTTTACCAGCAACACCCTTTTAGCCTCAACCATATCTCTAACAAAGTGATATTGAACATCAATGTGCTTTGTCTTTGAATGGTAAGCAGGGTTTTTAGCCAAGAAAATTGCACTTTGGCTATCACAGTCTATCCTTATAGCTTGTTGTACCAACCCCATACTTGAACACAATCTCTGCAACCAAACTGCTTCCTTGCTTGCATGAGTGGCTGCTATGTATTCTGCCTCTGTAGTTGAAAGAGCCACTACAGACTATATTTTACTCATCCAACTGACTGCACCTCCAAATAGGCTAAACACATACCCACTTGTAGATCTTCTTTGGTCCAGATCTCCAGCCCAGTCTGCATCAACAAAACCACGAATGTCCAACATTCTTTCCAATCCTGGTCTTCCCTGGCAGCACAAGCCATAATCACTAGTGCCACGTAAATATCTGAAAACCCGCTTCACTGCTGTCCAATGCTCCTTCCCTGGGTTTGACATAAACCTGCTCAATACTCCCACTGCATGTGCAATGTCTGGTCTAGTACATACCATTGCATACATCAAGCTACCCACTGCACTTGCATATGGAACACTGGACATATACTCTTCTTCTTCTTGTGTCTTGGGACACTGTTCAGCAGACAGCTTTACACCTACAGGAATAGGAACCTTCACCGGTTTACTATCCTGCATATTGAACCTCTGCAATATAGTCTCGACATACTTCCTCTGGTTTAACCAGAGCTTTCTCTTTGCCCGATCTCTCTTAATTTCCATGCCCAAAATATAATTTGTAGCACCCAGATCCTTCATGTCGAATTTGGAGAACAGTTGGGTCTTCAAATCTTGGATAATTTCTTTGTCATTTCCAATCAACAACATATCATCCACATACAAGACCAAATAAATAACACGGTCACCAATTAATTTAAAAAAAACACAGTGATCCTCCTTGCTTCTGGTGAAGCCAAGTCCCCGTATATAGGTATCAAATTTCTGATACCACATCCTTGGTGACTGTTTTAACCCATACAGAGACTTCCTCAACCTACATACCAGTTCTTTCTTACCCTTCACCATAAAGCCTGCAGGTTGCTTCATGTAGATCTCCTCTTCTAGATCCCCGTGAAGAAATGTTGTCTTCACATCCATTTGTTCTATCTCAAAATCAAATGCAGCAGCAACAGATAAAAGTAATCTAATAGAAGTAACCTTGGCAACAGGAGAAAAAATATCACCAAAATCAATTCCCGGCACTTGGGAATAACCTTTTGCTACCAACCGAGCTTTGTATTTCTCCACCTTGCCTTCTACATTCATCTTCTTCTTAAACACCCATTTTCTCCCGATGGGCTTCCTTCTAGCCAACAACTCCACCAGATCCCATGCCTCATTTTTGTGCAAGGATGTCATTTCACCAACCATGGCCTCCTTCCAGAGTTTTCCATCCTTGGAATCTTCTCAAAGCTGGAGTTTGTGGCTCTTCCTCTTCTGAATATTCTTTTGCTGTAGAGTCTGATTCATCCTCCTTTAGCTCAAACTATATCTTCTCAGGTCCTTTGGTATGATTTCATGTTTAACAACATCTTTCACCTCTCTAAACACCACATCTCAGCTATACACAACCTTCCTTGTTTCTGGGTTCCAAAGCTTGTAACCTTTTAAACCATCCTTATACCCAATAAATATGCACCTTTCAGATTTATTATCCAACTTGGTCCTTTTCTCCTTTGGAACATGTACATATGCATCACATCCAAATACCCTTAGATGTGAAAGAGATGGTTTCTTACTAGTCCATACCTCATGTGGAGTCTTATCCTCCAACGTTGATGAAGGTGATCTGTTAACTAAGTAACATGCAGTCTCCACTGCCTCTGCCCAGAATTCTTGTCCTAACCCGGTACCACTGAGCATGCTTCTTGCCTTTTCCATCAGTGTTCTATTCATTCTTTCTGCAACTCCATTTTGCCGAGGTGTGTATGGAGTAGTCTTCTGCCGTGCTATACCACACTTCTTACAGAACTCTTCAAATTCCTTCTTGCAGAACTCCCCACCATTATCTGTCCTCAATGCCTTTATCTTCTTCTCTGTCTGGTTTTCCACCAGAGCCTTAAATTCTTTAAATTTGTTAAAGACTTCAGATTTCTTCCTCAAGAAATATATCCATGTATTCCTTGAGAAGTCATCTATGAATGAAACATAGTACACAGACTTTCCCAGTGATGGAACTGACACAGGCCCAAACACATCACTGTGCACAAGTTCTAATATCTTGTTTGCCCTCTTAGCACCAGAAGGAAAACTCACCCGATTTTGCTTCCCATATACACAATGTTCACAGAAATCGAAATCCAGAGAACAATTAGACATACCTTCTACCATACCATCTCTATGCAGTATCCGAAGACCCTTCTCTCCAATATGTCCAAGCCTTTGATGCCATAGCATGGTCTTTTCTCCAGAGACAGCTAGACTTTCCGTCCCACTTTCAGGAACCACAGAACTGTTACACCCATCAATAACAGTGCTACCTTGTAGCTTGTACAGAGTTCCAGTTCGAACTCCCCGCATTAATACCAGTGCTCCCCGAACCATCTTGCAGGCATCTTTCTCGAACACTGTTTTTACACCTGCATCATCCATCTTGCTTACAGAAATCAGATTTCTGGCCAATACAGGAATATGCAGAACACCAGGAAGTGTTCTAATCCTTCCACCTTGCAGCTTCAGCTTGACCTTTCCACGTCCGATGATTCTGGCCCTCCTATCATCCCCTAGGAAGACATCACCACCATCATATTTCTCATACTCGCAGAACCACTCCCTGTGGGGAGTGAAGTGAAAGGATGCACCTGAGTCAATCAACCATGACTCATGATCTACATGTGTATTTGAAGAAGAAGCCAAACACACATCCCCACCTTCATCCGAGGTGGTTTTTGCCTCTACAGAAGGAGCATCATCAGATCCATTTCCTTTCTTAGGAGCTTTAGATCTGCACTCCTTTTTGTAGTGCCCTTCCTTTCCGCATTTCCAGCATACCTTTAAAAACTTTCCAAGAGATTTAGATATCCCACTCGAAACCTTATTCTTGTTTCTGTTTTGGGACCTTCCTCGTACAGATAAGGCATCTCCATTTTGGCCCTCCATATTTCTCCGTCTCATTTCCTCCGACAACAAGGCTGAGACAATGTCATCAAAATTCAAGGTAGTTGTATTGCTACCTATTGCAATAACTAGACTATCCCATGATTCTGGTAGAGAACACAAAAAATTGATGCACTTATCTTCATCTAAGATTTTAATATCAACAGATGACAGCTGACTTACCATAGTATTGAAGGCGTTCAGATGCTCTGTCACTGAGTCTCCATCCTTCATCCTCAGGTTATACAGCTTTTTCTGCAGGAACAGCTTATTCACCAGAGACTTAGATTGGTACAAAGTCCCAAGTTTTTCCCACAAATTCTTCGACGTAGCTTCCCCAAATAAATTCAACAATACTGAATCTAAGACACACAACCGTATTGTGCTCTTAGCCTTCCGATCCAGTTTCTTCCAGTCTTCATTTGACATTGTCGTTGGTTTAGTACCTGGATCTACCATGATCCACTGATCTTTATCCACCAGCAGATCCTCCATCTTGAGCTTCCACAACTCAAAACTTTGACCATTAAATTTCTCAATCTCTATATTTCTGCCGCTCGCCATCTTCTTTCACTGCAAGAATCGATCCCGCAGATCTCCCACTGAACATGGTCTACCTCAGGCCCGAGCAAAAAACCCTCAGCAGCAAAGGCGTCCCCTTGAAGCCGAAATTTCTCTGATACCAAATGTAGGTTTTAACCCTGAACAGAAATTATCTACACACGAATCTTATAACAAAAAATAAACAATAACGAGAGCATAAAACATAAAACAGATAAACACAGAGATTTTCCCCTGGATCCCAAATCAGGATGACCAACTTGATTTTTCATTATATTCCTTTTAGTGTTACAACACACATATATACATGCCGAAGCATACATAAACCCCAATCCATTAACCCTGTATTAGAACATAACCGTAGTTCCCTTGACCGGATCTACAAAATACCAGGGGCCGAAAACCATCGTACCCAAAAACCATGTGTAACCTCATGCACAAAACATGGGTGGGTCCGCCTATGAGTGGGTCCGCACACCAAAAAAAATTTCTCTGGGGCGCTGCCCCGGACCCCAACAGTGGGGGCTGCCTCCTCCCTTGTGACCACCCTGCTGTGCCTGCCGCAACGTACAGTGCGTGGGGCTAGTCGTGGAAATAATATAACACATACCCAACACCATTCACATAGCCCACTTGTATCATTTCATTTTCCTCATTAACCCCACACCAAGACCAACAACTGGGGCCCCCACTCTTAGCAAAAAACAACATCCCTATATCATTATGAAATTCAACATGTTTTTTGGGGCACTCGTCTCTTTGTTTGTACATCCAAACCACCTTTACATTATTTTGGAAAGTGTACAATTTTTTTTTAGGAAAAATATTCCCACCCATATTTTCATGTCCTATATCCGGCAATAGTTTCTAGTCACCCTTGGTCGGAGCTCGCACATTATCCACTTACCCCCTTCACGCCAATCAGAACATGTTTACACCTACCCTAAATGTTCTACTGACTCAAGGGCTATCCCTGTCAAAAATATTGTTTTGACTACCTCCATTTTCATTACATCTTTGTCATTGGGTTAATTTTCCATATCTATTAATATCTCTAGTTTTTGTTATCATGCATTGTTGAAACACCATGTTACAATTTTCTTTCATCTGATTTCTTGATTCCCCAAATCAACACTTTTCAGGCAGTTGATGCTTCTTTCCTGTCGAATTTAACACTCATATTCTAGGATTTAGATTGTACCTTGGATGCGTCCCTTTATTAAGGGACATCCTCGGGTGGCACAATGGGAATCCCATTGATGTCATCCTCCCCTTGATATTCGACGCCAACACTAGTTTTTATGTCAGCGTGGTACCATACCTAATGACCATTAAAACTCTTTCATTTATTTGAAGACCCACGTATCACTAAGAACCTCATTTAGTAGTGCTTACATCGTGATGTAAGGGAGGTACCCAAAGTCAAAGACCCGTGCATACATAAGCATCTCAATCAAACAGTGATTCACTTTTTTTATGCATGGGGGCACAAGATTTGGTCTATTTGTTAAGAAACGCCCTTGAGGGCATCAAAAGTTATCGGCATAAGAAATCAACGTGTCAACTACTACAATTTTACTAGACATAACCATTATCCGTCTGATTGTAATAATCCATCACTAGTCATCATAACGAGAATGGGACATGCATGCCTCATATAAGCACTTTTAATTTTTCACTCTGGTTTTCTTCTAAGCACGATTATCCTTTTTCCTAAGTTAATGAGTTCCTCTACTCATTTCCACGACAATTTATTCTCTCTCTCAAAGCAATTACTCATACTTTAAGCTAGAGCATAAAGACGTGATGTATTTTGGCTATACGTTTTCTCCTAACCTCATACATCATGGGGAAACTATTAACACCAGAAAATCATACACTCTAAAAGACAACTAAGGTCATCCAATAGAATGTACATATAAATATGTTCTAGCTGAAGACATTATAGAACTTCAAAAAAGCTTAATTTTTCCCAAGGTTGCATGTGTAAAGTTTGGATTGTGCACCACATATGAAGGCCAAAATCGCAGTTGTGCATATTTTTCTTCGAAAGCCACGTGGTCGAAGAAAAGTGCGAGTCAGCGAATTCAGAACCACTTCCCACACTTCAAGGATGATTCCATGGCAAGTGCCATTCAAGGATAGTGAAATTCGAGTCACCTTAAAGATATGCAACCTTCAATGGAATCATCTTGTCCTACTCTTAAGTCACTATCATTCATCAACCAAGAGAGGGAAGATGGATTAAAAAAATTCTATATAAACAAGATATGGGAGAAACAAAACAGGAGACAATATTATGTTGGGAAGATTGCTATCATAGCAACACCACATTTCATTGTTGAAACATAAGAACTGAGAGCATTAGCACGCTGGCCATATTTCTTTTAAGCAATCCATCATCCTAGTGAGAGAAGAAGAGTCCACCATTGAGAGAGTCTTCACACTTATTTTGAGAGAGAGGAGAAGCTTACAAAGTGATTGAGGAAAGGGACCTCCTTGATGAGGATTTTTTTGTGCCATATCTCAAAGAATTCTCTTCAGGTGTTTAATATTCATCTTCTACTACTAGAATTCAATAAAAGGAGCCTTTTTCCATTAGTTTGTTGACTTGTTTGTTTTGTTAAGCAATATTTGTGTATTTATCTCTTTGTTTAGTTTATTTTTGTAGATGCATTTTTTTCACCATTTTCAATGCTTTGTTTATTTAAGTCTGTCCACTAACAACACCAACTCTATCTGTGTTCCTCTGTAGGGAAGAACCAACTGCTAAATAGATGTTATTTGGTACAATAGTGCTACAAAATGACTAACACAATTAGCTCTCGGGATTTATATCAGTGGTAACAGTGCCATGTTAGATATAAGAGAGTGTACCATTGTACAATGATGAGAATAAAGAGTTAAATTTGTAGAGGAGAAAACCAAAATGAGAACGGCCAAAAGGAGAACAACAAAGTTATAAGAATTTGGGTTTGTTCAATCAGTGGTTAGTCACATTGGTGGTGCCTTAATTACAAATTATATCCAGACTTCATTTTGGCTCCACATCAATATCAAGCAGCTTATGGGATTATGACAATTAACAAAGCCCCACATCCAATGGGCCATTATTCCGTGTTGAGGAGGCCGAACTATATTGATATTTTATATATGTTGATTTTTGTGAATTTGTGTTGTGTAGGATGCTCTATTGGAATGCAACCATTTGAAATGCACTCTAGATCCATAATACTTGGTTGGAACTAGATGTATGGTAGTCAGATCCGTAAAATCCAAGTCATTTTTTTGGTGTAGTGATCGTGGAATAAAAATATGGCCGAGGTCTGAACTTGGTTTTTTTTTCTTTTTATATCAATGTTTCAACATTACCATAAGTCAAAGTTGAGGTGATGCTCGAAGACTTTCACAACTGGCGTGACCTCAATGACAGATCTTGATTCCATAGGGGTGTCATAATGATTCAAATTTTTCTCTATGAGTGGTTTATTGTTCAAAACCCATGTAATTTGAATCAACATCTCGAACGGACTTGATGTGGAGATATGCACCTACAAATATATAGTAAAAGTTCTATTTTTTTGGCACGGCATTTAATGATGCTTGATCTCTAGCAGGTCTATTGAGAATTGTGTGATAAATGTGGAATATGATTTCAAAATCTCATAATGGTAACTCTATTTTTTCTTTAGCTTGGCAGTGGCTCCTTTAGGATTGGCTAAGTTTTCCACATTTCCCTCTTTTATGCCTCTCGGTGTGCTGAATTTTGAGTGATATCCCCTACTCTATGTAGTATGTACTACGCTCGAGAGCCATATTTCAGGAAGGTGTGATATATTTCTTATCAACTAATTCAAGAAAAATGTTATTATCGACATATTTATTAAAGATGCACTCATCACTCATGGCTTCAAGATGGAGAAGTACAAAAATTGTGAGAAAGTGGTGGTTATAGATCCAAGTTTCCATGCACTGATAGATTTTAATATGGTGCTCAACATTAGTAGAAGCATGACATTAAAATAGTCCATGGATTTTGTGATATCAAATTTGAGCCCAAAAGACCAGTTATCCATCGTGGTATGTCTCCGAAAAACTAGTACGAAGTGAACCTTGTCATCGATCAACTGGTCGACACGGGAGGCACAAATATTGTTGAAGATTTGAGAAAAGCCGCAAAGGTGCTTGAAGATTATCATGAATGGAACCCCATGGTGAGCATCATGCTTCTATCGAAGGCCAAGAAACATACACTCTCAGTTCTCACAGTTCGATTTTATTTCCCAACCATGAACAAATCAGGTAGAGTGCAAGACAAAGCATGTGTCATGTCCATGTACGAGTCACCATCCATGGGTTTGGCTGAGAAGAATATCACGATGTAGCAACAGTGCACAAAATTTCTTAAGAGAAATGGGGCACATTTTCATTCGTTCAAAATAAAGGCCTCATTCAAGATTTCTCTCTAACTGCATTGGTGGCCTACTAAGCGTTGTTGTAGAGGACATGAGTGTAACATTTATTCTCCAATATTGATCTTCTAGTGGCAAGGAGCAAGTCTCTACATTATCTTCTTCTCCGAATCTGTATAATCTGCCAAATATGCTTACAATATTCTACAAAAATAACCAATATTAGGCATAAATATGGAATTACCTTTAAAACTTCCTAAGAAAATATTGAAGCATAAGAAAGAATTATTAAGTGCAAAAGGAAATATTTAATATATATTTTCATGTGCATAAGGAAGGTAGATGAGTCTAATAAAGGTCAGATGGGCCTTAATTTATGTGTAATTTAGAGGTCCATCAATCTCAAAATGTTTTGATTAGTAAATGAATGGTTAATGAATATATGACCTAATATATAATAATGTAGCTATTGTGAGAAGACATCAAAACTTCCTGAATATTCTTAGATAAGTATGATACCACTATGTTCAGATATGTAATTATGACTTGTATAGTACATGTTCATGATGTGATTAACAAAATGTATGTCATGCTTGGGATGGGTTAGGTTAATTACTTGTTAAAGTTTTGAATTATAGGCTTTGTTTCTTTGTTATTTATCATTTTTGAGAGTTTCATTAAGTTCTTGGAAAATGTCTAGATCCTAGCCCTAAAAAGGTGGCTCAAATATCAGGGTTGCTGACATAGAACTAAGTGAATTAGTATATAGTTTTTGGGATGTAGGATTATGGGAGTGACTAAAGGGTCTCAACCGTTGGATTTCCTTTTCTTGGGATCAAATGAGAGCCCAGGTCAGTGAAAAAATAAGTTAACTCAGAGTTTGGTAACCTGGAGTGGTTAGTTATCTCTTAGGAGTCTTGTGGTAGCTAAGAGCAGTTAGTAAAGTTTTGGTTTGTCGATTCCACTTCCTTAACTATAATTAGGGATTTGAGCCATATCATAGTAACTCTTCATCAAATATTTTCCCCAGTGGATTGGTATGCTTGGGTAAGTGTGGGAGGAGGGTGTTAAAAATTGGTATCAGAGCATGGTTCAACCCTTGGACTGGATGGCTGGAATGTGTTTGTTATGCATGCATGAAATTTGTATATGTGCTTGATGTGTATGCATGGTGATCGCAATTTCTGTAGTTGTGTTGTCATGTATAATTTTATTATGGATATGGTTATTATGCACGAGGTCATGGTATGCATTTGGTATTGTCATGCATGATGTTGATATATTGTTATGATTATGATTATACATGTATTGTGCTAATATGGTTGATCTTGTAGACGAGGTATCCTCCCTTGAAATATAATGAGGTATGTTTCTTATGTTTATGTTGGGTTATCTGACATGATATACTTGTAGAAAGTAGAAGATTAAAAATTACTAGAAACATGGTTGATTATAGTTCACGAGAGTCCCCTTACATATCATATGAGCAACATGGTGATAAGTACTACCCTCACATAGCAGACACTTTTAGAAGTTTGGAGGAAGAAATAAGAATTTGAAAATAAGATAATGATAGAATCATTCAGTCACAAGAGAGACTTACTAAGGCACAGGAGAAACATGAATATGTCAATTCCGTTATCCTTTAGGGTTTGTCATACTTTCATAGACAAGGACCGCTTAGGATCAACCATGGACAGGAGGACGAGACTAATGGATCCCATGGTAGCAAATCTCATGATGGAAACAGGTCAGACATGTATGATACCGCCAAGGATGGCATATTATTGGATACACCTGATAGGAGAGGCAACGGACATGGGCTTTATTCTAGTTCTAGTAAAGAAAGGTACCATGGTCATCATCGTTATCATCCTTACAGGAGGAATGACAAGGGATTTTTTTGGATGAGTTTAAGAAATCCAAGACACCTACTTTAATGGAAAGCTAAATAAGCCAGAGGATACAGAGGCATGGTTTCTTAGAATGGAGAAATTATTTGAGATGCATGATAACACAGAGAATGTGAAGGCCAAGATAGCCATTTTTAGCCTCAAAGGGAAAGTAGACATTTGGTGGGAATATGTGAAGTGGGTTAGAGGCATCAGGAGAAACGAATTAAGTTATCATGAATTCAAGATGATTTTTAGGAAGAAGTACTTGTGAGAGAGGTACTATGATAGTAAAACTAAGGAGTTTTATGAGCTAAAGATGGGATTGATGATAGACGAGGAGTATATGACTAAGTTCCTAGAGTTATTGAGGTATGTATCGTATATTAAGGATGAGATGCCCAAAGTTGAGAGATTTGTCAATGGATTTACATTCACATTAAAATATCGAATTGAGTATCATGATCCTTGGTCACTTGAATAAGTAATTGGAAAATTGAAACACTGTTATGAGCAATTGAAGTGTAAGACAAAGTATCAACATGGTTGGAAAGGGAAAGACAATACTAAAGGAAAGTGGCCACTGAAGCGAACAAGACCTCAAGATGCATGTGAGAGTAAGGGACAATTGAAGTGTTGGATATGTGGCAAGGATGATATCAAGATGGATTTCCCATCATATTAGGGTGATAGAACTCAGATCTACATTGCAAAAGAATAAAAAACAGTTGGGGATGTTGGACAAAGCATTCCTCATATATATGAAGCATTGGATAATAGGAAGGCAGATCATGAGGCATATATTATTGAGATGGATGGTATGATTTGTGATAAAGTTGTTTCTATTTTGATTGAAGTTGGATCTAATTATAGCTATGTTAACCCTGACCTCGTTGATAAGGGTGGTTTGAGAAAATAAGTGCATGCAATGTCTTAGTTTGTACAATTGGCTACAAGTACTAAGAAAAGGATTCATCATTGTGTAAGAGCTTATGCATTTAAGTTGAATTGTATGCCTACATCAACACATCTGAATGTACTTCCGTTAAGATCATACAATATTATTTTGGGTATGGATTGGTTGTATCTTCAAAGGACTAAGGTGGATTGTTATGAAAAGGCTATTGATTGTTTAAATGATAATGGAGAACAATGAATCTTGCAGGGTAAGAATAATGCTACATCAGTTAGAATGGTAATATCTATTCAGGTAAAGTGGAGTCGTAGGAAAGGATGTGTGTTATTTGTAGTGCATATTTCTAGTGATAAAGGTAAGGAGGTTGAGCATGCGAAATTTTTGAAGAGGTACCCTATCTTGCAACATTTTCAGGATGTATTCCCAGTAGATATTTCAGAGTTTCTGCCTCAAAGGGAAGTGAAATTTTCTATTGAGTTTGTTCGAGGGGCAAGTCTAGCATCAAAATGAATTGTATAGGTTGAGCACTCTAGAGTTAGTGGAATTGAAGTTGTAGTTGAAGGAGATTCTTGACAGGGGATACATAAGGCCAAGTGTATCACCTTGGGGTGCACCAATGTTGTTTGTAAAGAAAAAGGATGGTACTCTTAGGTTATGCATTTATGATAGGTAGTTGAACAAGGTGGCTATCAAGAATAGGTATCTGCTACCAAGGATTGGTGACTTGTTTTACTAGTTGAAGGGAGAAACAATATTCTCAAATATTTATTTGAGATCAGGATACCAACACATACACATTAAAGAAGAGGACATCTACAAGACTGATTTCTGGACCAAGTATGGGAATTATGAGTTTGTTGTGGTTCCTTTTGTTTTGACTAATTCTCCAACTAATTTCATGTGTTTGATTCATAGTGTGTTACCTCCTTATCTGGACAACTTTTTTATCACATTCATCGATGATATATTGATATATTCTAAGAATGAAGAAGAACATGTTGAACATTTAGCATCAATGTTGAGGTTGCTAAGAGAGCATCATTTGTATGCCAAACTTAGTAAATGCAGTTTATTTTAAACAAAGGTACATTACTTGGGGCGCATGGTTTCCAAGGAAGGCGTAAAAGTGGATCCATAAAAGATAAGAGCTATCATCGAATGGGTAGCTCCTATAAATTTGGATGAGGTTAGATCATTCATGGGACTAGTAGGTTATGAGAGGATGCTCATCAAGAACTTCTCACAGATTTCCTATCCTATTACATCATTGTAGAGGAAGGGAGAGAAATTTGAATGGAAAAAGGAATGTGTAATAAGTTTTGAGCAGTTTAAGAGGTTATTGACAAATCCTCCATTTCTTAATATTGCAGATATGGACAAAGAGTCCCTAGTGTGTAAAAATTCTTGCATGTAACAACCCTAGTTAAAATTCCATGTAATAAAAGAAAAATAATAACCATGATTGACGGGACACTTATTCCAAGATGAATGTTGGGAAAAACATCCTAGTGGGTGTTCATTTGGTTTATTACTAAGGAAATCGGAAAAGGAAAAGGATTTGGAAATGAAAAATGGAATTCCTTGCCAATTTATTTATGAAAATAATGGAAATTAGGAGAAAATGAAGATGAAAGGTCACAAGTTTCACGTGAGGAGGAAAATGAAGGAAAATAAAGGAAAATGACGAAAATAAAGGCCTCTTCTATAAAAAGGCTTCCGAGGATCAGTTGGTACCTTTTGTCAGTGCATTTTTTGGATCTCTCTCTCTCACTCACTCTTGGACACTTAGAGTTCTTGGAGCATTTTGGCATTGGAGCAAGAAAGGAAATAAAGGAGGAGTAGAAATCAAGCAACTACTACAAGATTCTTGGTAGGTATCAATTTTCATGTGTATTTTCCTCGCTAGATCTAGCATGCATGGTATTACATGTGTTTTTTTCTGTCTTGGCATGGGTTTTTCTAGGTGTGATAGTGTTTTCAGCCTAGCCTTGCCATTTCTGAATAGCCATGGTTTTGTGGAGTTCTCATGTTTTGGCTTAGATGGATTACCAGATGGATTCAAAGCTGAGTGGGGTGGCTCTATGAATTGATATAACACATGGCCTAGTAACCCTTGAATTAGACTATGGTTTGTGGTAAATACGGATAGTGTGTTGCCTCGATAAGCCTAGGAATCCTAGACCGATGCATTGTGAGATATATAATAAATCCTAGAGGTGGTTTTCTCTCCATTCATGCTTAGGAGTCCTGGGTTTGGGATATATGGTAAATATTGGAGAGTATGTCTCGGTTTAGTGCATAGTGACCCCTGATTCAAATCATGGGTTGCGGTAAAGCTTGAGAGACTAGGAGACAAGAAAATTCCTCACGATTTAGGTGGAGATAATTCGGTGATATCCGTGCTTGTGTTGGCCTAGTGATTGGGTGTATATCATGGTAAAGACAGCTATGACATGTTTATTGTGTTGGCTCAGTGATCTAGGATGGATTATGGTAAAGCCTGGTTTCTATTGATGAGGGTGAGGTGGTTTAGCCTCAGGATGCCCTGGTTGGTTTTCGGTTTGAGTCCCATATTCATGCTTGGAATATGGCATGGGGGTGATAGGCATAAGAGAGATTTGGCTCAGCCAATATATGGTCAGGTGGAACGTGGAAGTCCCATCTTCGGTTGGTTTATACATTCAATAATGAAGAGCTCATTCCTTTGGTATTTGGTATGCAAATGTATTGGTTTTTATGTGGATTCTATTGTTTTCGTATTCATGGTATTTCTGTTGTTATTATGTTGGTTATAAGCATGTATTTTATCAATGATGATGTATGGCGCTATCCATGTTTTTAATTATAAATGAATGCACAATGTATCTATGGTCAAATAGATTGTATTGTAGCTAATGATGTAAGGAATGCATGCTTCTTAGCGATTCTCAGATAAGTATGAGACCCTTATATTTAAATTTGTTGTTTACACTTGTAGATGAAATGTTTGTGACATGTTTGACTAAATGCATGTCATGGCTAAGAGGGGTCCATATGAGTTCATGATGATGTGATTGTTTATGTGCCTTTTTTTAATGTTATTTATCATCTCCTAAAGTTTCATGAAGTTATTGGGAGTGACTTGGGCTATGGGACTGAAAAGGTGGCACAAATCTTGTTGTTGCAGGCACATAACTGACCAATTGGGGCTTGGCCACATGCTTGTTGTGTTGTTCCTACGGCTATAGGATCCTAGCTACTACATTTCCTTGGAATTATTGCAGGTATGGTTCAAAAGTGTCAAAACACCAGTCTCCCTTAGGGGTCAGGGGTCTGAAAGGTTGGGTTACCTCTTCGGGATGTTGTTTATTCTGTGTAAGGTGTGTTTGTCATGTTTCATCGGTTCCACTTCCTTAAGGTCATCTAGAAGGTTTAATCTCATATTAGTAGCCTCTCATCACATGTTTACCCCAATTGGTTGGTTACTTGGGTAGACGTGGGAAGGGGGTGCTATAGAGTGGTTTCAGAGCATGGTTCAACCCTTGGACTGGATGGGAAGTTTGTTTTTCACGCTTTTGTTAATTAATTATGTGTTTCTCATACCTATGGTGTATGTGTTTTTTGCATCCATGTTGTGTTGGCCATGGTGGCAGTGGTGTCGCCATGGGAGGACTAATGATGTTGTTGTCAACATGTTTTCATGTGTATATGACTAATTATTTGTTGTTCATGCTTGTGTATTGTGTGTGCACACTTTATTATATGTTGTTACATGTTGTATATGCATTTCTTGTTTATGATACACCATATATTGGTCATGCCTGTGTGTTATCCATGTATGCTTGCTTCAGTGATGTCATATGATAAACATGCATTGGTATGTCATGCCTGGTTACATGTCATTTATGATGGTGCATGGTTCATGCTTGTGATGCTTTGTGGTTAGGTTGCATTGGTATGGTTATGCATTAGGCCATGTTGTGTATTTGGTATGGCATGCATTGATGACTGGACCACAACTAGAATGATGATTATGTGCTAATATACCATGTTGTATGAGTTTAAATGCTATTACGATTATGTATATAAATGTACTACACTGATTGGTTGATCTTGCAGGAAGCATCCTCCCCAAATTACACTAAGGTACATTGGTTTATTTCTATTTCATTTAGTTGACATATTTGAAGAAATTAATCTAGACTGCTCCAGTATTGCATGGACCCAATTAGGAGTTGCCTTTTCATATCTATACATATGCATCAGATACAAAAATAGGCGCTATCCTTGGGCAAGAGGAGGACAAAAAAACCTATGCTATTTATTATATGAGAAAAAATATCACTTCTGTTGAACTCAATACAGTAACAGAAAAAGAACTTTTAGATGTCATTTATGCCATAAATTAATTTAGACATTATATGATAGGCTACCAAATTTTTTTGTACACTGATCATTCCGCCATTAGATACTTAGCCAATGAACCAATTAATAATGGGCAGGTGACCCTTTGGTTGTTAATTTTACAGGAGTTTGATATTACCATTAAAGACTATCCAGAGAAGGAAAACCCAATTGCAGATTTTATGTCTAGAGTTCCAAAAACGAATGATCCGCTAGCCGTAGATGATCAATTTCTTGATCAAAATTTGTTTTTCATAGAATTTAAGGCACCATGGTATGCAGATGTAGCAAAATATTTAGTGGTAGGAAAACTACAAAAGCATCTCACTGCTAAAGAGAGGAAGTTGATTGTCCAACACAGTGCCCGATTTTCTTGGATTGGTGGATACCTTTTCCATAGACAGTCTGATATGAAAATATGTAGGTGCATCAGTGAAGATGAGATTTACAACATCCTGAAGGCTTTCCATGACGGGCCTTGTGGCAGAAACTTCACAGATCGCAGGACAGGACATAAAATACTACATATGGGCTATTACTGGCCCAATATATTTAAAAATCCCAAGAAGTATATCTAGGCTTGTGATAGCTTCCAGAGGATGGGTCATCCTGGTCAATGTGATGAAATCCCATTGCAGCCACAATTGGTAATGGAGCCTTTCGAACGATGGGTGTTGGATTTTTTTGGGCTATTCAATCCACCATCAAACCAAAATACCTACATACTGGTTGCTACAGACTATGTAACAAAGTGGGTAGAAACAATAGCCTTGCCAATAGCTACAAAAGAAACTGTAATTAATTTAATTTTTGAGTTATTTGTGTGGTATGGTTTACCCAAGGAAGTGATAATAAATGGGGGGCTACATTTTTTAGGACATAATATTACAGCCACTCTACGAAACCACCATATCACACATTGCGTCACTTCTCCATATCACCCGCAGATGAGCAAGAAGGTTGAGAGCACCAACAAAGTCATTGAGGTGATCTTGATCAAAATAATTTCAACACATTGGCGAGACTGGGCTACTAAACTTCTAGAGGCCTTGTGGGCCTATCGCACAACTTGGAGAAGTACTACTCACTATTTCCTGTACCAACTTGTATTTGGAAAACATCCTATTTTTCCAATAAAATTTGAAATAAATACTCTCAAAACAACCTTGGAAGTGGGACTGGACCTGACAGAAGCCAAAACTAAAGGACTTCAACAAATAAATGAATTGGACAAAGCACGGTTACTTTTCCTACAACACACAACAATTATTTAGCAGCAACGGGCTAAGTGGCACAATAGTCTTATAAAAAAGAATATGTTTTAGGAAGGAGACTGGGCACTCCTCTATGATTCCAAATTTCAAGAATTTCTAGGTAAATTACAGACAAGATGGCTTAGCCCGTATGAAACACGAAGTGCACAACAATGGCACTATATCTCTGACTAACATCAATGGGTTTGGCTCTTCTTTCTGGTTGAATGGACAATGTGTATGTCTTTATCACAAACCACTCACCAAAGAGTCCTTTTTCGAATAGGTACTTAATGATCCCACTATGAAAATTTTAGTTGCAGGGAGTGATGACCTGAGAGCCTTAATTTCATGAAAATCGTTTCTTTCCAAATGTAAATAATGTATATATTTTCTTTATATAGCTAGTTTATAATTTTTCGTTTATGTGCTTTTATAATAAACATTGTTGTATGAATGCATGGATTTTTCTTTGAAACGGTTGCTTAAAATCAAAGTAACCGCCATTCCTTTATTGTTGTTTCACGTCATTTTTTTAGCGGTTTTTGTTCAATTCTTGGGACATCTACTGTTCCCTTCCAAGTGAGCAACTGTTGTTTATTTCCTTTATTTGGCTTGAGTATTTCACTGTTTTTGTTCTTTTTCTAAAAAAGGAACAATTTTTGTTCAATAGAGTGAAAATCTATTGTTCAGTAAAATAAATAGCTGACGTTCAGTCAAACGAACAATTGTTGTTCAATAAAATGAACAGTTGCAATTTTTGTTTTTTTTTTTTGTATTTTGGTTTTTTTTTTAATCTACTTTCGCATACCATTTTTGTTCAATAGAGTGAAAAATTGTTGTTCAGTGAAATTAAAAGTTATTGTCCAGTTAAACAAACAACTGTTGTATCGACATCCACACAAATTTCATTCAATCCTAAATCGAACAACCATCTTTTCTCTCACATGCTTTGCTATGTAAATCCTCTTTTTAGCTGGAAATTTACACCGAATTTAAATAAAAAATAGTTATATTAACAAAAATATGACTTTAAACCTTTGATGATTATCTTTATTCTGAAATTGACATGGTCCATCCACTTAATGACTTGCTGGATATCTCCTCTTTCTATATATCATAAAATGATTCACTATCTCAATACCATGTTGGTTTATCCTTCACACTTTCAATTGATAATTGCCTTTGGTATGCTAATATAGGACTACAAGCATAAATTTTATTGGCATTATTTTACTTCTCACACCATCCCTAACTCTTAAGGAGTTAATGAGCCTCCCTACACTTATAATATGAATTTGAAAAATATAATATAATATTTCTCAAAGGGGATAGGGGGTCTCATCACAAGCCATCCTACCATGATCATAAGGAACTTAACAAGTGACATTGCCATAATGGCCACCACACTAGGGTAATGGCCTTCTAGAAAGTCCATCTATCAGAAGGATAGGAGGTCTCATCACAAGTCGACCTGATAATTTTTCTATACCCTGGTGAATGGCATTGTGATTATTTGGGTACCATGCCAACACAATGATACCTTTATAGAAATGACCAAACCATCTAAATCCTAAATGGAGGATCCTGGCTCAATTTAGGGTTACAAAGCAACCTTGTCGAGGCTATAGATGCCTGCCGGCAGGAGTGGCTCTACTTGTGGTATTGAAGTTCCATTTTACATTGCCAATTATTCTATATCCTATTATTTCCTATTGACTCATTTCCAAGGATGAATTTACCATTTGAACAACGTTTATATTTGTATTAACTGCTATGCATGGTAAACTATATTTTTATGTGAATTATATTAATAATGTCCAACCAATAGATGCCAGTGGTCATTATCATTAATCACCTTGTCGACTTCGTCATACCTTTTCACCAAAGGAAAATTATTTCTCGTAATGATTATTTGTTTTCTTTATTCCCTTTTCAATAATTTTCTAACCATTTCTATGATTTATACTTATTACTACTCTGTCTATTTCCTGTCATATTTCTACTTCTCTAACTATTTTCCTGTCGCATTTATGAAGCCACCTTGTCCTTTTATATTTTATCGTGCTCTACGGACGTGGACGCCCTTTTCTAACTGGAGGGGGGAGGGTATAAATTATGGAACAACATGTGAAATAATTACCAAACTCCGTAAAAAGTTTCTGATGTGACAAATATTATTATTGTTGTATTTATATAAAAATAGTATTTCCCAATTCAAAAGCTTTGTATGTAGTATTTATTTTTGTTCCAAATTGTTTAACTGTCAGAAAGTGCATGCAAAGGTGAAAATTAGGCTATAATAGGATAGCAACTATGGGAGGAAATTATGTCTGCATCAAACCTACAATATTATGATTAACAAAGTAGCCTCATGAAATTATTGAGTGTTCTAGTTCGCTTAAATACCTCGTCAAATTATAGGGATTCCATAGTTAAATAGCACTTGAATTTCTGCAAAAGTTGCAAGATGGGCGCACAATTGTAAAAGGAAAAAGTATAAAAATTTCTGAAGAACTCATAGTCGAAGTCTCTGGACTTCCAGTAGAAGGCACAAAATGGACCGACAAACATGTTCTATTGCATGAATTAGTCACAATATTTAAGGACCTAGAGGAAGAACTAATACAGAAAGGCAAAGGAGTTCATCCTGCATCATTAAAGGAACCATGGCGAGAAATAGCGACCATCGTTCAAAGATACATCACCTTTGGTGGTCGGCAAGATGTGGTAAAGCCTCGATAACTTAAACTGTTAAAAAATCTTAGACATAAATCACAGTTAAATTGTCGTTCTTTTTAAATTCCTTGTTGCATGATGTTGCTAGTTGGGTTAGAAAAGCCAAAAATCCACATTCTACTATCAGCCATCATGGCTTGATTAAGCTAATTATTATTCATGAACTAGCCCACCAGTAAGTGACTTGGGATAATTTTTTAAATCCTACTTTACTCGTATCATAAGAAAACCCAGATGCATAGGTAGGGGTAGATGATAGGAATATTGATGACTTAGAACAACAATCTGAAGAGGAAGAAATCCCAAAGAGGGCAAGAAAAGGGAGGATTCATTCCTTAGACTCTGGCCCAACAAAAAGGATACATTCTGCGAGGCTAAGCTCATGATAACATACCACGAAACCAATAGATGAAGCAGGGCCATCTCATGCACCCCATGCAAACCCTCAAAACATATTTTCACTAGATGATGAGGAGGAGGTGGCCCGAGTATTAAAAATTTTGGGAACACTCTTTGAGGAAGGAGGCCAATTTGAACATTCTCAAGGTCAAGATCGTACCCTTTTTTGTAGCCCCTAGAGACAGCCTTGAGTTGCAAAATATTAGTGCCTAGGACACCTTAAAATCAGATGTTAAATGTAGACACTTATAAGGGTGCCTCTAACAGAATATGGATAAAGAGAATAATGGTTTTGGTGGTTCAGGAATGGAGAATACCTCAGAGTATAATTCAAGTGAATTCCCTATACTGTGAGAGGCCTCAGGAGGCTGTGAGGTTTGATGCATTTCAAATGGGCCAAGTATAAAAAAATGAGCAGAAGCTTTAAAAATATGTAGAGGCATTGAGAAATAACGGAGAAGGAACCCAAAAGAGACAGGCTTAAGATGATTAAGAATCTGTCTCCCTTGAACTTAGAGGAAGCGGATATGAATGAGATATGGACATCAACAGATATTCATGGAGAGGGAATTAAGGGAGTGAAGGAAGCTTAATACATGAGCATTAACTCAAGATATTTATATAGAAAATAATTCATGAATAAATTTCAGACCACCGACAGCTACATTACAGGAATCATCAAAGTAGCAGAGAATGAAAGATTGTAATATTCCAAATCTGGAACAGCTAGCAAGGCATGACTGGAAAACGCATTTTCTAGGAATGGCTGCTACAAAAATGAAAACCATCACTTGGATCCCTTATATCTGAGCATCTAAGTCCTAAATCCAAGAGGGTATCAAAAACAAATCCTTCTAGGTGAGGAAAACAGGCCTCCCACACCTAGTATGGCTTGATAAATGCCGAATGAGGAACTGCAGCAACGTATAAACATAGAAATTGATATACAGTGTCAAATAAATTCATAGGACATGTTAAAAATACATATCCATCAATCCAAGCTACAAAAGAAAACTGTGCTTCATTTTATGAGCCAAAAGTGAGGGGAAAGCAACAATTTATGCCCTCAAAAGGTAAATTTCAGATATAAGCATAAAAATAAGGGCAAGTGATGGTGGGATCTCGTAGCTTACATCATGTGGGATTCACATACCAAATTTTAGCAAAAAACAATGACTCTAGCTATGTTAAACAGATCTCCCACTCCTGATATGGCCTAAAAGTGCCCAATCCCCATGACTTGACTGATGCATAATTTACTGAAGCACAGAAAACATTATTTTATTAAGGTGATGGATGAAATATGGTATTTACATCATTAAATAAGATCTATAACATGGTTTATACAATTTACAATAGGTAAATAGAAGAATTACATGAAGAAACCCTCAAGATTGAGGTGCTGCAACAACAAGATGGGACTGCAAAGCCTGACAGCGTTATTTTATTGATGCTACAGCTGATATATATTAAAAATCAGATATAGAGCATATCTATACACAAAAATATAGAAGAAATAAATATCTGTGTACTAGATGGGCTCTTTAATACATTCCCCTTGGGGATCTGAGCAAATCACGAACATCAGTGAGTAGATCTGAGATATAAGTTGCAGTCCTACAATAATATTCAGTAATTCTACAATAAATAGAAGTATATGCAAATCAGATCTGAAATGAACATGGTTTGGATGGCCAATCCATGGACCACCACAGTGCAAGGAGAGCCCCTTAACACCAGTGATCACTCCTCCAAAACGTTGCTCAAAACCCCTGCAATTTCCCTCTTGTAGATAATGAAGTTATGGGAGAGAAAATACATTGTTAGATTCAGTACCGAATAGGCCTAATGCCTAGATCTGAAAATGCAGCTCCAATGATCCAATACACTCTTCCAGGAGGTTAAAAGACACACTCACTGAGAAGAGGCACTAGATTTGCCTAGATCTGAATAGATCTAGCTTCCATTGCTACAGCTTGCAAAAACAATAAAACCCTCAATAGGATCTAAATTTTTGTTGTAATATGAAGCTTCGCCCAAAGCCTGATAGTGGACAAGATAGAACAAGTTTCCTCCAAGAGCTCCTCAAGGAAGGAGGTGGGATTCCCGACCAGGAACACCCAAGTGCTAAACAACACTATTCTCAGCTAAACAGCTAGAGAATGTGGAGTGTCTAAACAGAAAAAACATTTAGAAATATCAAATAATAAACCCTCTCCTTGGTGTCCTCCTCCTTCTTTTATAGTTTGGAAACCTTGTCAAACCCTAAACCACCTTGATGATTTAGCCTCATTCACATGAGTGACCTCCAACATGAACTGCACTGTGATTTTAGGAGATACATTACATGTAGACAGCGCTGTGGATTAGGTCCTGTTGACCTAGTCAAGTGGCCCAGCCTTGTTCACACTTAAGTGTGTTTATGAAAGTAGCTCAGATTTAGTTTGTTTCACATTGAGAATTGATTTATTTTGATGTTTATGAGTTATTATTTTCCCTCCTTTACAGTTTTATTCATAACCATGAATAACAAAACAAAATTTAATATTCCTATTAGCTTGGGCTAATTAGGAATATTATATTCCTCCCCCTTCAAAATTTTTCTTTTCCTCAAGCAACTGCAAGGTAGAGCAAAATTCCTCCCTTCCTCTTCTTGTGGCCTCATCAATGGATATCACCATGGCTGAAAATAATAGGCAATGAATCTGTCCTCCAATGATTCCCCCCAAGTGTAGGATAACAAAGTGTACATCATGAGAAAATGGAAGGTACAAGTGGTTATCTCCTTGTTGCTCAATGGCCTCCTCAAGGTAGGAATGATGAAAACATGGGAAGTCTTGTTCCCAATGAGTGACTCCCTCACCCATGCAATCACCCAAATGAAATGATCCATTCTAGGTAGCTCATCAAAGAAAACTTCAACCCTAGATCTATGAAATGCAGTGGGGCTGAATGGACAGTTTAGATTTTCCCATTCAAATTGTTTCTCTCTCCATTTATGGTAAGTATGGGGTTGTTTATGCCCTTAGGATGAAATGATATGGCCTCCAAGAATGGCCCAAGATACCCCATCAAATAATTCATCCATGAAGTGCCTCCTCCAAGCACTCAAGTTCTTCAAATGGCTCACCCCATGTGAAGAAAAGAGCTGTGATGTGGCAATCATGGTTTGCCCATTGCTCCTCCTGAAACATACAACATGAATAGTAGGGAGAATCATCCTCCAAATGGGCATCTCCATCACATATCCTACTCTCCAAAAAAATATTCCCATGCACATAGAAACATCAGCAATGTTAGCCCCTTATGCTTTCCTTGACAAAGCAAGCAAGGGGCTAATTTATTGTATAAGCCTGCAAGGAATGAATTTCCCTTGTAAACACATCATCCTTGCAGCTTTTTCATGTCCTCGACCTTTAACTGTTGCCCTCTGCTGTTACAGAGTTTATGAGCCTCAATTATTGCTAAAGATCCTGCTCCAAAAAGCCTGCATTACCCCTTATACCCCTGCAAATTTCCCTTTTTCCCTTTCTCCCTCTTTCTGTCAATGTCCCCATGCTCCTCCTCTGTTCCCCTATTAATCCTCTAAAACTCCCAAATCCCCTTTAAACCCCATTTTTACCCTTTTTTAAAACCTTTTTACCCTTTTTCCTGCCTATCGTTACCCTTTATAAGCTTCAAAATACATTAAAAGGGTTAAAAACCCACTTTGAAACGTTATATCAAGCCTAGCCCCTCTTCTGCTGGCCTCGCACCTTTCCTTCCACATGATCATAGCGCTAGAAACACCTGCCAGTCCACAAAGGCGCTTGTCTCAGTGGGTTATCGGAAGTAGTTATGACTGTTGATCTGAGCGGGATGGACGGCGATCGCCGCCCCCACAGCAACCCCCGTTAAAACCATCCATCACCGATCCTCGCATCTTGACCGTCTGTTCCCCACAGATCTAATGGTTTGGATTTTACCCGCTTGTGGACCCCACCCGTGTGCACTATTCAGAAACAGCTCAGTTTTCATCGCACCGCTAATGGGGGTCGGGTGGTTTTTCCTCATTGCCTAGCGATTCCATACTCCTTCTGCCACATGTCCCCGCGTACAGCCCTGAAACCGCCCTCCATCGTACATTAACTTTCGACTCAGGATGCCGCGCGATATCGTTGAGAACCGTTGGATCTGGAGTAGCCCATATAACGGCTGTCGCTTCACCGAGATGCTCGTGATTTAACCCACGGCCACCGTACCCCTAGCCCACAGTTTGTCTTCCTCCGCTGTGTTTCCCACCGTCGATCTCGTTTGAGATCTGACAGTCCAGATTGGTTTTCTTCCCACTATTGACTATTCTGCTATCAGCCGGCTCCACCATGTCACCTCCACGTGTCCCACCGTATATTCGCCCTCCCGTTTCACATATTTGTTCATGGGTCAGGTTTATTAAGGTTTTCATTTATTTTTCCTCCGCGCCACCTCCTGACTATAATCCATGTCGTTTTCACCGCACTACGGGCTGTCCACAATGTTTTTGCCATCTAACCAGCCTGCGTAGTCAGTCTAGCCACCCCCATCACGTCCACCACTTCCATTGTTTTCTTAACGTGTTCTCGTATTTTGCAGGGTTACCAAGAGGTGGATAATCGTCATGGTGAACATGTACTTCTATAATGGCGTGCTGCGCAGGTAGAAAGTTGGATTTGGAAGCTGGTACTATAAAGAAGTGTCAAGAAAGGTGGAAAAGGTATAAATTCAACCCAAGGACAGAGTTTGAAACTTCGCAAGCCCTCTCTGGTGCCATTAAAAGCTTGGATCCTGCAGAATCGAGGCATTTATGGAGAAATGGAAAAAAAACCAGCTCATGATTGAGGATTCCAGCATTAGAATTGAGTGTTTTGAGTTTTAATACAGCAATTTAGAGGCAAAGCACCAGATCAATGATCCCATAGATCATGCAAAGGTACATAACGCAGAAATAAATGCATATCAGGGGTTTTTATAGTAGTAGAATGTTTTCCTCCTTAAAGGACAGAGCGCCCATACAATGTCCAATCCATGCTGTGTTCTGGAGAGCTTTCTACCTTGAAACAGTCCCGGTACTATCAGAGCATTTACTCCAGCAGTATGGCAGATTTCTTTACCTTTTGTTTATGCACCAGAAGTACTACACAGTACTGCAGTCAGAGCACTTTAGAATCATATCAGAGCTATTTGTAGTCTGAAGTAGATCATTCGTTCACCCAGAGAACATCAGAGATTAATGCACAAGATTTATACAGAATGGGCTTCGGCCTCTTTCTTTTCAGAAGTTTAATTCTGCATTTAGTTCTCCACCTACCTCCTCTACTCCTCTAGAGCTATAAACTCATGAGAAAACTATTGTAAAGGTTGTTGATCAATTATCAGAGAATTGCAAGTAGTTTCTTTTGAGACACAGTCTCTGTGTAAAGTGTAAGATAAGTTGAAGGAAATGTTCTCAGACTGAGTATTCAACCACTGGCATGTTGTACTTGACTGGTATTGCTATTTTATATGAAAAGCACATTTCTTTGGATCCTGATATGAAGCAGCGGTGATGTTTTCCTATATTTGTGTTTACTTTCACTTCATTTCGTTTCTACTGGCTTGCATCAGAATATTGGCATAGGATTTACCCTTGTTAGGTACCCTATGTTTCTACTCTCCTTGCCATTGATGTTTCTCTTCTGAATGTTTTATCTAAGGAATGATTTCAGTTGGTGTTGTGGAGGTAAATCCCCTCTGTGGACAGAGGGGATCCCTACTAGCCCAGATCGGGTCTAGCAATAATCGTTCGCGCTATAGTGCAGGTTCTTAATTGCAAATAAACCAACTAGCGATGAAGGCTTACCTGGAATCCAACGCTGTTGCTTGTAGAAGAGGTAGCGCTCCCGTTCCTTAGCCCTGGCAGATCACGATCCTCACAATCTCCGTGATGGACACCTGCACATGTGAGAAACAAAACAAACGCAAGCGTAAAATCCAGTAGATGCAACTATATGTCAGTCAGAAAGGACATAACTCATCATTATAAACAACAACAAGAGTGGAACCATAACCAATAGTCATTTATTATTAATCAATCAAAGAAAGAATACAACCATAGTTCTGACGCTAAATTCTCCTTCGGAGGGTCGCCAGCAGAACACGTCTCGAAAATCCTGTCAAGGATGGGAAAAATCTCTCTTTTCGGATCTTGACAATAGTCTCCTTGCTTGGATTTGGCCTTAAGGGAGTTATGGAGGCTCTTGCAGCATAAGGCTCTTGGGAATTTGGGAACTTGAAGACTAGCTTGCAAAGGAGATGAGCAAGCTTTTATAGATGGAGGAAGGGGAGTTGGGATCCATAGAATCATGGGATTGGCCCTATCATCAAGGAAGCTTCCATGAGAGGTGGCAAACCACTTCCTCTCTATGGAAATCCATAGCCAAACCTCCCAACTCAAGATAGATAGCAGTCCAGGAATTTGTTAGGATGAAACTTCCGCTATTTATTTTTAAAAAACACTCCTTAAATTGGCTGGCGTGAGTGCAACTCTGGGATAGAGTTCCAATTGGCGCGACCTCCTTGAAGGATTTTCCCCATTGGTGCGGGTACTGAACTGGCTGCCCGCGCCAATGCAAAAAGGGGTGTTTTTAGGGTTTTTCACAAGGATATGTCTTCAGGGCGATGAAAGTACATGCTCAGGGGAATGCCATAAAAATATTTTCAAGTTATGTCATTGCTCACAGGTCAAAAAATGAGCCCTCCAATGTGTGAGACAGGAAATGGTAGGGACGGTGACAAATTTCTGTGTAACAGATGCCCCCTAAAGTATGAGGCCCGAACGAGAGAGAGGGGTGAAATGCTTTATGAGAACATGTCCAACTGAAAACTCCACCATCGGAAAACCTGCGTGAAGAAGTACAACTGATGTCTCAAATACATGATATATATGTGGTATGGGCGCAGCCATCCATAATAAAGTATACAATAATCTAGGTCCAAGGCATGGACGCAGCCATCCAGTGAGGATCGATAAATAGACTCAGGTATGGTCGCAGCCATCCAGTAAGTGAGTCATGTAAATAATCATAATAATCCACAAAATCGCAGCCTGGATTACAATAGACACAATCCAGGGTCTTGCGCTCCATCTCGACCTGAACACAGTACAAGTCCAAGCATGTGAAGAAATGGGCTGAAGTCGAACATGCAAGAACATCGTCTGATTACCAGCCAATGATGAAATCTATTAACAGACGTGAGAGGTACCACCAATAATGAAAATGGCCCTCAATGTACTACAGGTACAATCTACGGCATGTGAATCAATGAGCTAGAGTCGAACACCCGTAGAATCACTCGATCGGAGGGAAATGATGAAAACCTCGCGTCGAATGCGAAGAACCTGCCATTGAGGCATGCAGGCTCTAAGGCACCAGAAGGGAGTATCTAGATCAGCTTCCTAGATAATGAGCTGAAGTCGACAGGAAGTGACCTTGATCGATGGTGGGCCATAGTGTTTCCCACATCATTGACGTGAGACAGAGGAGCATAGTGTTTTTGTGAATCACGACCAGATGAGAACCAGAGGAAGGTTGGTACTTGCAGAGGTCAACTTCTCTTGAACATATGAATGACATGACAGTGGACTTGGCAGTATTTGACATCAAAAGGTCAAAGGTCATGGTGAAGAGGCAAAGAGCTGATGAGAGGTCAAAAGGGATTATCCAAACCCACGGAGGCAAGTGAAAACGAGATGAGATTTCCCCAACCCGACACGAATGCAGACAAGTGCCATGTTCAAGAGCGACATACTGCCGACACAACAATGATTTTGGTTTCATTTTTTCCCCAGCATTTCTGGCGAGTACCCCAATTATTTTTGATAACAAGCTTGAAGGGGATAGCATATGCTTGTAATATAAGTCTGCCCTTCAGACGAATCCATCCTAGTACATTTAACGAGCCCTAGGAAGGAAAGACTCGAGTAGCGTCATTATGACTGAATCCGATGTCATCAGGGTTTAACGAGTCTGAAAAAGGAAGAACTCGGCATCTTTTCATGTTTAGAGAGTTTGAAAAGACAGCAAAAAAGTAAACTCCAACAGTCCCTTTTCATAAATAGTTCCCCAGATCCGAAAAGGTAGAAAACTATGTTTGAGAAAACCTCCTAGTCGCGATAGGCTAGGGTATTCCTTTTTCGTAAATAATCTATCCCGGCCTGAAAAAGGGGTAAACGTATACTGGGTAGATGTTGTTTCGCAGCCACTTTAACAAGATCGAAATGACAAGGGTCTCGTCAATCTTTTCATGTTTAGAGAGTCAGAAAAGAGCTGAAAGATGACTCCAAAATGACTTTTTCGTGTTTTTACCGAGTCTGAAAAAGTATAAAATACAACTCGTTTCGCCGTTGAAGTTGCGTAAAAAGCTGTTGCTGCACACAGAGGCAAGTGTAAAATCCATTTTCGACAAAATATATCAAAATATTAATAAAAAATGACTTTTAAAATCTAACGAGATTTCAAAAAGTTATAAATAGTCTCAAATGGTAAAAACAAAATTACTTTTACTATTTACCTCATTTGGAAAGCAGTAGTGGTCCATTTTGTGCAAACCTTCTGACGGCGATCGCGACTGATCCAGGCTACCATTCAGATTCCTATTCGTTCCAGGTAAGAGGCGCTTCCCTGTACTCCATTTTAATCCGTTTTTTAATAGTTTTCCATTGCTCATTAGATTTCTGTGGAAGATTTTTTAAATTTTAGGGCTCCGCCCATTGGTGCAGGTATCGGGCACGGACCCGCGCCAATGGCCTTTTTGATACACAGGGCCCGCGCCAAATGGCATGACTGTCAAGGAAACAACTGCGCCAATGGCGTAGTGCGGTTTTCCATTTCAAAATTCCAATTTGTGAGTGATTCAAATGGATTTCCAAGTATACCAGAGATCTAATCAAGGGTTTTTGACCATGTTGATGCAGGCAACTGAGTACAATGGTGATCGAATGGAGAGAGAGGGAGCATGGGGAAGAGGATGAACTAGCCATGGAGAACGAAACTTGTATGAATGCTCTCAAGAACTGTGGGCTCAAAAAGTTCTTCCTGACACCTTGCTTATGAGCTCAACCTGAGCTCCTATAATACTTGATCAGTATTTGGGATGAAAATGAACACGTGTTCAAGCTGCGGGATCAAGTATTAGAACTGGAGGTTTCTGACGTATAATTCATAACCAGACTGTCACGCAGAGGTTCAGTGCCCATATTGATAGGGATCAGACCATCTGGTGAAAAGATGGAGCAGGTAATGGCGAGGGTGTGCCCAAGGGCACGAACCAGATCAGGAAGCGGAAAGGTAGACATTCACACTGTCGAGGATCTAGCACTCAGATTAGTGCTACACACCATTACACGAGCTACAAGATCGCAAGCTCCACATGAGGCGACCAAGGCCCAACTCATACTAGCCTCTGATTGTATGAGTCCTACACTGTTTGATTGGGCCACAGCAGTGACAGTCAACATGAAGAGACAGCTCATGAAGTGTGAGCAAGCCAAACTGAAACAGTTTGGCTACGATTCTATCCTGTTATCGTTCATTCTGGAACAACTACCAATCTTCCAGGGCCAAGGGGAATAGTAGCTGAGTCGGTACCACGAGTGCCGAGAATGGCTCGCTGGGCAGCACTGATGCCCAGAGCGGGAGGGGGCCAACAGATGTCCTGAAGGCCGGAGTTTTTTTGGTGGCTACGGCGTCAATTGATTGTAGTCAAAGACTGGCCATATGCAGGGACCGATTTCACTGGTGATCCAGATCTTCCACTCCCGGAGGGAAATGACTGGGATGAGGAGTTGGGTAAGATCGTCTTTTTGATTTTTTATGTTTTATGATTTCTTTTTTTGTTTTGTTAATACATGCCCGTCCTAATAATAGTTTTATGTGTATGCAGATGTCAGCCCAAAAAGACCTGCCGGTATGTCTCCTATGTCACGGAGAACTCATCCCGCAGCTGACCCTCAGGCGGAGGGTGCCGAGGGAGGAGAGTTGATCCAGAACCTCGAGGGGATCGCCCGGGGGATTCCAGACTACGCCCGGATGGTAGATGTTCCACTAGCATACCAGAGACATACGGTGGGAGTGCCCAGTCATCTCCACCGTCTTCTAAGATGCTTAGTGCGTGCGGTGGCTTGTTATCATGAGCACCACGCAGATTAGACACCTAGGGCTTTTATTTCATGCATATTTTTTGAGAGACATGTCGTCTCCGGATGTATCAAGATGAAGATATATATTTTTTGATCTTATACGATGCACACTATGTAAAAATTTCTATATCTATATATATACATATCTATTCTTGGATGGATCTTTCTTTTTACATGTGATGTTGTTTTACAAATTGCGCAAATGTCTATCTAGAACCAAATTAGCTACTACATCTGTTAATGTATTCATATGTCTGGGTATGTGTTGATATGTAATATAGTCAAAATTTATTTCCAGTAGACGAATACGCAGATACAACCGTAAAATAGATGGATTTCTGACTGAATAATGCCCGTTGAGCTGTAATACTACAAGTTGTGAGTCTAGATACACAAGTAATTCACGGATACCAAGGTTTACAGCCTCGGTTAATAATTCTAACACAGAACTATATTCCGCGATGTTATTTGTAGTATGTCCCAGACACACACCTTGCAGGTTGACCAACTCACCAGCAGGATCGTAGATTACCCAGGCTGCCAAAGACAGATTCCTGGTACTGCGGGAGGCACCATCTGCGAAACCAACAAACGGATTGATGGACATCTGCACAATCAGGAAGACCCGATCAGCAGAAAGATGTTTACATTGCACACCCCACCACACATGCACACAAATGAAATAACACACCTATGTACACACACCACACCAAAAATGACTTCAAGCGTAGTATTTTTTCAGGTACAGCCCATTTCTGGGCTGCGCCAGCGGAACTCCTTCATAATCTATAAGCTCATAAGCCCCATTCTTCAATACTCATTTAAATATATACGGCCCATGCCACATGGGTTGGAACTTACCAGCCCCAAGCTTGTCATGTGCTTGATCGTACAGGAGGACGAGGTCCCCTTTGACAAAGGAAAGTGGAGAATCAGATTGATCGAAGTGTGCTTTGACCCGATTTTTCTGTGCTTCAATGACTAAAGCAGCTAAGCTGTGGGTTTCATCTAACCGTTCCAGATACAAAAGACACTCTTCCTCAGCAGAAGTGTCGGGTAGAATTTCCACAGCTAATTTCAAAGAAGGAATCTTACATTCAACCGGAAGAGTTGCTTCCAGACCATTGTTGGGCCTCAAAATAGTCTCTATTTTCACTCCATTATTCATCAATATCTTCACATTTTACCTTCATGTCACCTCCATTCCACCTCCATATCATTACATTCACCTCATTATTGGGTCATAACTATGTTTTTCCAAAGTTTATTAATTCTGAACATTTTAAAGTGAATTTATGGCTAAAACTTAGAAAATAATATGCTTATACTTATACCTAACAATTAGCATGAGTTTGTTGACATGTGTAGGCACAAGGGAAGCTTCCAAGACACCTTTATGTGGCCTTGGATGATCAAATTCGAATTTAAGAAGATAAACCTCATGGAAAAGATTATGGAGGAGATCATGGAGGATATGGTTATGTGTCTAGATGGTTAGAGATATTAGTGGATGATCATTATGAGTTTGTTACTCCTCTCATTGTATAAATAGGAGTACCTCCTCCATTCCAAGGGGGAGGACTCTTAGAGCATTGTATCCAATTGATAATGGAATAGAATAAAGCTTCATTTTTCATATATTTCCATTATGTAGTTTTAGATGTAAATTGTGTTTATGGAATTTCTGTAGTTTTAGATATAGGTTTCCTTAATGTAGTATATGGAATAAATTGTCTTGTTCTTAAGAGAATTGAGCTCACTCTAAAAGGATGAGAGAAACATTTTATTTCATATTAGATTTTGTTTCATTTCATTGCTTAGATGGTTAAGGATTTGTGTGTGATTGATGAATGAATTATAATGGAATACTTTACATGTCTCTTAAGTTAAGAGCTTCTTTCATTAATAATTTATCCATCTTAAGTTCTTGGTTTTAATCTCTGATTCATTAAGTGGTAATTGAGGTGAAAGTGGATTTCTTGAGTCAAGAACCATTTCAATATTATTCCTTTTTTTTAAACTAATTGAGTTAGAGTTATAGAATATATTACTTTCAGCTTTTGAATAGCCTTGTCTTTATTTCAAGTTTCTGGTTTTATGAATGATTTCTCTATGATACTGTAGGGAAGGACAACCAGGACCTCCTAAGTTAGGAGCCTTGTCTAAAGTATTCCCTTGCATATTATATTGAATCATAAACAATTTAGTTAGACATAGAGTTAGTTGCCTACTCCTGCATATACATTGCTGGCACCATCACAAGCTCACGAGTTTCCCTGGTCGATAATTTAATGCAGCAATTTGTTCAAATAAATTGCCCAACATTTTGGCGCCGTTGCCGGGGATGGTGCTAAGGGATTAGGCATTAGAAATTTAATTGAGTACTAGCATTTTTCTTTAGACAAAATAATTTGTGAACCTTGGTGACAGCAGGATCTTCACAAAAGAGTTTAAGTTTGAATTTTCTGATGTTTTAATGTTTAGCTAGTTTTAAATTTCGTCATTTCAAAAACACCCCCCCTGCATAAATAAAAACAAATCAAGCGATGAGTATGCTCTCTTCCTGCGCTTCGTGCGATCAGGAAGATCAGAAAATCTGATGATTTTGTTCAAATAAAAATACTCTTGCTAGAAAATTTATCTGCGATAGGACAATAAAGAATTTTGTGATAAAAAAAAATTAGTTTTCTTTTAATTTTAGTTTAAAAAAATAAAAATAAAAAATTTTCCACATAATAATAATATATATATATCATATATATTATATTATTATTATTAAAAAAACATTTTAAATAAAACTTAGTTTTTTTAAATTTTTGTTAAAAAAATTAAAAAAAAAAAAAAAAAAATTCCACATAATAATAATATATATCATATATATTATTATTATTAAAAAATCTTTTTTTAAAAAAAAAAATAAAAAAATAGCATTTTTTTTTATAGGTTACATTTCATTTTTTTTAATTTTTCTTTTCACAATAAATAAATAAATAAATAAAAAAAAAAAAAAAAAAAAAGCATTCAATTTAAAAATAAAAATAAAAAACAAACAAAACAAAACAAGCAAACGCCAGCTTCCCGTGCTCATTCCTTCGTTATTATTCTCTTTAATAATTTTCCTTCCCTTGATAGAATGCAGGGGCTATGTAGGCAATTTTTATTCGATGCAACAGCCGAATGGATTGAGAACAGATCTCGTCCATAGAAATTCACTGCTCCTTCCAAATATCACCGCGGCCGAGCGCGTGAAACGAGCAGTCCAACGCAGCCAAACGAGATATGAAACGCTGCAGCGCAGGACTAGGGTTACTGGTAATAAATTGCAGCCGCGTTACTATGAAACGAAAGATATAAATACTCCAGTAAACGTAGCAGACGGAGAATTTCTGTTTGAAATTTCAGTTGGTACGCCACCACAATCCTTTCACGTACTGTTGGACACTGACATTGGGGCCTCTCAGGCAGGCCGATCTTCAATTCCTGGAAAAAGCTCACAAATTTCTATTGCAGATGGAGGCCTGCACCAATATATTTGTCGCCCAATTGCCCGAATTTTTCTCCGCTATGGAGAGCCAATGAGAATTATTTAAAGCTTGGTGGCAGGCATAACGGCATGGCGGAGATGATTGTAAAGCTGAAGAATGTGAGGGTGATGTTCTGGATCTTAGCGGTGTTGAGATGGGAGCTATTTCAATCGCAGTGCCGGGTTTAACAACAAAGATACTCATATCCCTCATGCCTCTGCTGTGGTAACACGTTAGCCTCCTCTATCTGAAATCAATTACCGTGATTTGGGTTTAATTCAGATACGCTATCGGTAATCCACTTGGGGCACATTTTAAGGATCAAATTTCGTAAAAAGATTGCGTGCATGCACGTCCGCTCCAGCGTTTTCTGCAATGTCCTCTCATGATTTTCTGGATAGTTTGAATATCAAATCTGGATCCCCAACCTCAGTGTTCATTATGTTGAAAGGCGAAAGCATTCGGGGCCGTCGGTTTGAAACCTCATCCTTGATCTCTGGTAAGAATTTTACTTGTGGCCGCCGTTGTTTCATTTGTTCTTGTATGGACGCGGCTATATTAAGTTCATTCACTGCTCCAATTGTGGCATACGCACTCCCAAGGATAAGGCCGTGAAGATATTCCCTATTCATTGTTGAGCAAGATGTTGTGTGAATGGATTTAATACTTTAAAAGCGGAGATGAGAGGGGTCCAAATAGCCACGCCAACAAGGCCAAATAATGTGCAATCGAGATAATCTTGACAACCGTGGATTGGTATAAAAAAAATAGACTTGTGAGTCTGACGGGCAGATTGGCATATCTGCCCAACGATGCAAATCCACGTATAATACAGCTCATTACGCGACGCCCAGCCTATATCCGTATGCTGAGAGACTAGATCGGTGCGTGGATGACACGTTGAAGAGCAAGGGAATAAGGGCGGTGAAACAGAAATTAATGGATCCCTTGAACGAGAACGAGGCTAGAGGACTGCCTGAGGACGAAAACGTGAGTGTGAATATTCCGCCAGGAAGAGATGACGGGGGCGGTCAGGTTCTCCATCGAAAATGGTTGCCAAGTCCAACACCCTCTATATGCCAAATCCCACTATTTCACATATTTTGCATTTTATTGTGCGTTCTGTTTTGATTCGTTTTGTATTTTTAGTTTTATTTTGTTTTGTATTGTATATATTGATTAATGTTTGTCGTTATAATTAATATATTAATATATTAATTTTATTAATATATTAATATGTTATTATAATTGAATTTTGTTGTTATTAATATTTTTAAATTTTTTGTATTGTAATTTGTTATATTTTGTTGTATATGTTATTTAATTATTAATTAATGTTTGTTATAGAAATTGTATTAATATATTAATATATTAATTATATAATTATATTAATATATTAATATGTTATTATAATTCCATTAATTAATAGTTATAATTTCATATTATTTGTTATATTGTTGTATATAATTGTTATGATTGCTATGTATTTTATATTTCTTATGTTGTTTTGTTATCACTAAATAAAAAATAAAAAAATAAAAAAAAAATAAAAAAAAAATTTGTTATGTGTTTTGTGATTGTTTTGAAGGATTTGAGGGGCGAATATTGGCATTTTATAAAGTGAAGGACATTGGCATATAAAAAAAAAAAAAAAAACTTTGGTGATATGCATATTGAGAGAATAATGGAACTGGATGAAACCACAACAGTTGGTACAAGGGAAAAATAAAAAATAAAAAATAAACACACTTTTCACAAAATTCACGCAGGTTTGAAAATAAATAATGGAACACTTGGAAACAAATTTCGAAGATCAATTTATCAAACATTTGGAGGATTCTATAGATGATGATTATCTTGTTTCAATAGCTTCAAGTTGGCATTAAACTCATAATATTTTCTGTTGAATGCTTTTATGTGACATACTAATCTGCAGGACACAACAGAGCTTTCTAATGCCAATCTTTTTGCCAAGCACATTTCATGAGTTATCTGACACAAACAGGGAGTATTATTTTTCATGGTTACGAATGGATTGATTTTAATATCATGATTAAGTTAATTTCAACACTTTGATTGTCCTTAATTTGTTTTATTTGGTATAAAATTTTTGCGTAAGAATCATGTAGGAAATGCGCATTCCTTCTTGAACAAACTTATGTTTTCTTTCTGCCAAGTTTTTTTTACAGGTTACAGGACGACAAAGCGATCATTACGGAGACTACATTGTCACGACAATTAGTCTTCCAAAGACTAAATTCATGAAAAATTCTCAAGACAAATCCATCTCCACAACCATTACCTTCCACCTCCCTTTCTGAAAATATTTTTGAATCCCATCAATTGTACATCTATAACGCATGACATTTCCATGTCCATTTTTCACAGCAAGAGTTCTTCTTCATTCACCATGCATTTCCTTTCACCTATTCCTAACTCATCAATAAAATCCATTTTCCATTTCCATTTCCCTTTTCATACCATCCTTCATTTCCGCCAATAAAACCCTGCTTGAGTCAAAGTCCTAGAGTCTAAGTATCATTGAAAAACACCTAGAGGCTTGCATGCCCTAATGGCAAGTACTCTTGCCAATGAACAATGGGAGTACATTAATATCCCTTGTTCGTTGGATCTTGTAGGTGACTCGACCACGACAAATTTATTCGTACCTACAAAGATGTGTTAGGCATCCTGACTCCCATTGGAATCAATGATGGGAGCTCTTGTGTTGGCTAGGGGCATTCATTAATGGCCACTAAGTCAACAAATTCTTGCTATGTTCGACATCGACACATTTAATCACATAGCAAGATTTGTGCCATCGAGCGTTGAAGACTTGAAGACCCATATTTTGCAGCAGATGAAGCCAATTTCTATTCATTGTATTTCCATTCATGGTATTCATTGTATTTCACTTGAGGACAAGTCAATAAATAAGGCTGGGAGGAAAATGTAACTTCTATATTTTGTATACCTTCCAAGCCTTATAGATTTTCAGCCATATTCAGCAAACTCATCGGATTCATCATCCAACAGCAGATAGAACTTTCAGCCATGTTCAGCAGACTCCTCAAATTTTTCATCTAGTAGCAGCGGATCCAGCAGCTGATACGACAATACAGATCCATCTTTCATCCACCATTTTCACAACAGTTTGCAGTCACACATGCACGACTCTCACCTATTTTTGGAAGGGTAAGTTAAGGTATGCTATTTTCTAACTTTTAACCATTAAATTCCTTGAAATGTTAGAATAATAATTTTTGGAAAAAAAAAAAAAAAAAAACTTCACTTCCTTTCCTTTCATTGCCAAAGCCATCCGTTTAATGGGAAGGATACATTTACATACATGCTTTGTCACATTCATATCCACGGTTATATATCACATTTTAAACCCACTTACCTTCAAAATATATTTACTATTACATGAGCATACAAATGGCTTTGTCTAAAGTATTTAAAAGTTAATTGGATGCCAATAGAATCATGGTTGTTACACAAGAACCAACCATGATGCATTCCAACAAAATACTCTGCGATAAAAAGCACATTATCATTATGCAAAGATCATACAATGAACGCAACAAACAAAATATGGTTGAAACACAAGAACCAACCAAGTTGTAGTTCATCAAAATAACGCTTTGCAAAAGTTAAGTAAATGATCTCATGCAGAGTTTAAGCCAAAGCTCCAGTACCAAAAAGTAATGTAATAGATTGCATGAGGACATGCAATACCTTCAGTTTGGGGGTATGTTGGGCCTCAAAATAATCCCTATTTTCACTCCATTATTCATCAATATCTTCACATTTTACCTTCATCTCACCTCCATTCCACCTCCATATCATTACATTCACCTCATTATTGGGTCATAACTATGTTTTTCCAAAGTTTATTAATTCTTAATATTTTAAAGTGAATTTATGGCTAAAACTTAGAAAATAATATGCTTGTACTTATACCTAACAATTAGCATGAGTTTGTTGACATGTGTAGGCACAAAGGAAGCTTCCAAGACACCTTTATGTGGCCTTGGATGATCAAATTCGAATTTAAGAAGATAAGCCTCATAGAAAAGATCATGGAGGAGATCATGGAGGATAGGGTTATGTGTCTAGATGGTTAGAGATATTAGTGGATGATCATTATGAGTTTGTTACTCCTCTCATTGTATAAATAGGAGTACCTCCTCCATTCCAAGGGAGGACTCTTAGAGCATTGTATCCAATTGATGATGGAATAGAATAAAGCTTCATTTTTCATATATTTCCATTATGTAGTTTTAGATGTAAATTGTGTTTATGGAATTTCTGTAGTTTTAGATATAAGTTTCCTTAATGTAGTATATGGAATAAATTGTCTTGTTCTTAAGATAATTGAGCTCACTCTAAAAGGATGAGAGAAACGTTTTATTTCATATTAGATTTTGTTTCATTTCATTGCTTAGATGTTTAAGGATTTGTGTGTGATTGATGAATGAATTATAGTGGAATACTTTACATGTCTCTTAAGTTAAGAGCTTCTTTCATTAATAATTTATCCATCTTAAGTTCTTGGTTTTAATCTCTGATTCATTAAGTGGTAATTGAGGTGAAAGTGGATCTCTTGAGTCAAGAACCATTTCAATATTATTCCTCTTTTTAAACTAATTGAGTTAGAGTTATAGAATATATTACTTTACGACTTTTGAATAGCCTTGTCTTTATTTCAAGTTTACGGTTTATGAATGATTTCTCCATGATCTTTGTAAGGGAAGGACAACCGGGATCTCCTAAGTTAGGAGCACCTTCTCGAGAACTTCCCTTGCATATTATATTGAATCATAAACAATTTAGTTGAACTTAGGTTGATTGCCCTGCTCTGCTTTCTCCATATATCTTGCGCACCATCTCACAAGCTCATGAGTTTCCCTGGTCGATAATTTAATGCAGCAATTTGTTCAAATAAATTGCCCAACAACATGCTTTAAAAATGTGGAGGCACTATCTGCTGGGGAAGAAGTTCACATTAATGACTGATCATATCAGTCTCAAATATTTTTTCTCCCAAGCTGACCTGAATGCAAGACAAGCCAGGTGGCTGTCTTTTCTAAGTGAATTTGATATGGATATAAAGCATATCAAAGGGAAGGAGAATAAAGTTGCTGATGCTTTAAGTAGAAATTCTTGTCAACATGTAAATAGCATTGGGAGTAGTGCCCAGATGGAGATAGAAGAATTGGTGGGAGAAGCAGCAAAACAAGATCCCGACTATGAAGCCCTCTTGGTGAAATTACAAAAAAGGGATAAAACATATTACACTAAAAATCCACAAGGACTGCTCTATTACAAAAATAGGTTGTATATTCCAAATATAGAGTCATTGAAAACAGAAATATTAGATGAATATCACAAAAAGCCCTATGCAGGACATCTAGGATACCAGAAGATGTTAACAGCCTTGAAGAAGAAGTTGTTCTGGCCAGGAATGAAGAGATATGTGGCAGAGTATCTAAGTAGGTGTATGGAATGTCAACTGGTCAAAGTTGAGCATCAACACCCAGCAGGGCTTCTAAACCCTTTGCCAATTGCAGAGTGGAAATGGGACACAGTTTCCATGGATTTTATAACAGGACTACCCAAAACTAAATATCAACATGATTCAGTCATGGTGGTAGTAGACACGTTAACCAAGGCTGCTCACTTTATACCAGTAAAATCTACCTTTGGAACAACTCAGGTAGAAAATGTTTTTCTAAAAGAGGTAGTAAGTCTGCATGGAGTTCCCAAGGTGATTGTCTCAGATAGGGATGCTAAGTTTACAGCAGCATTTTGGAAAGGATTGTTTGCAGGAATGGGTACTAAGCTGAATTTTAGTACTGCCTATCACCCACAAACAGATGGGCAGACAGAAAGGACAAATAAAAACTTAGAAGATATGCTGCGAAAGTATGTGATGGATAGACCATCAAAGTGGGAAGAATATCTGCATCTAGCTGAGTTCGATTACAATAATAGCTACCAATCCTCTATTAAGATGAGTCCCTTTGAGGCACTCTATGGGAGGAAGTGTCGTACTCCCTTGAGCTGGAGTCAACCAGAGGATAAACTGGTGTTGGGACCAGATGCACTACAAGAAATGGAAAGAATTGTTAAACAAATACAGAAAAATATAAAGACAGCACAAGACAGACAGAAGAACTATGCTGATAAGAAAAGGGTGCACCGAGAATTCAAAGTGGGGGATCATGTGTATTTGCGCATTAAACCCAAAAAGAGCACACTTTATGCAGGAAGTTGTGCAAAACTAGCTCCTAGATATTGTGGGCCTTTTGAGGTGTTAGAAAGGGTGGGACCAGTGGCTTACAAGCTGGCCTTACCACCCCATGTTAAAGTGCATAATGTATTTCATGTTTCCTTATTAAAGAGATATGTGCATGATGCTTCTCACATAGTTGATTGGAATGTTGTACAGGTGGAACGAGAAGGGGAGTTTCTGCCAGAACCGCTTCAAATATTGGAGCGGGAAGAAATTGAATTGAGGAACAGAACAATGGTCAGAGTAAAGGTGCAGTGGAAGCACTTTACTGCTGAAGAAGCCACCTGGGAAAGGGAAGCTAAAATGATGGAGCAATATCCATTTTTGTTTGAATGAACTCTGGTAGTTGAATAAGAACACCGAGGACGGTGTTTATTTTTAGAGGGGGAATATTGTAACACCCCCAATTTGTGTGTTGAAAATTTAAAATTTGACATTTGAACTTTAATTCCTAAGGGGGGATGGACCCCAAAGGATGAATATGGTGTGAATGTATTTGCATATTCTATTTAAGGAAATAAATAAAATGATTGTGCATTTTGACCAAAAAGAGAATGTGAGATCACTTGCCAAATCCATGAGGATGGATAAGGCAACAAATCCCCAAAAATATTTCTAAAACTCCTTGAAAGAAATTTATTTAGATTTGAGGAGAATCTAAATTACCCCAATGAAGAGGAGTAGTTGGGAAGAGGTGGGATAAAGCTGGAAAAGCTGAGGAAAAAGCTTAAAACAGCTTTAAAGAATCCCAAGATGGGAAGCCTAGGCTAAACAGGAAAGAAAGCATCCTGCTATTCTGGACGCAGAATTAGAAACATGCTTTGGGGTATGAGCTTAAATAAGCTGATCCTAGACAGATTAGAGGTTGATCTGTTCTAGGAGGTGATCTCTGCTCGGGGGTGAGTCCTGGGAGATAAAGAGGACTCTAAGGTTGGGAGGTTGGTCATTTGCAGATTTGTGGTATGTTCTGAAATTTTGTTATTCTATTTTCTGATGGTATGAATTGGCTACATATAGAAAAGTTAATTAAATGGTGTGATGATATCAGTACTACATTTAACAGAATCCATCTTAAGGTATTCACCTTCCAGATTCTGTTTAGTTGTAGACTAGAAATCTGTAGAGTAGAAACTCCAGAAACTCTAAACCAAGGTTGGTTTAAATCTGAAGTTACTTGGCCTCTACAGATGAATAATTTTTATGGAGTTCCTTGTAGAAAAAAAAAAAATGATGACATGATATGCTTATGGGTATGTTAGAGAAATATTATAGTGGCACTGACTATGCATGCTATGAAGCAGAAAGTGTGAAAGCAAGATACTTGAAATATAGGTTGCATCTATGAGCCTGATAATATTTATAACATTTGCAGATTGCATAGATAATTATTCTACTATTTATAATAAGTGCTAGAAAAAGAGTAATTTTACACATATGGCAGTAGATTAGTTAGCTGGGCAGAGACTACAAGTGTCATTATATTTGGGTTCTTGAGCACAGGAAACATATACAAATACTTACCTTATAATAAATGTTCTTTGAATAAGCACTACTAAATACATAGAAGAGACCTCAAGGAAAAAGTAGAAAAATGGGAATATGCATTTTAATATATGTAGTTATAGATTCTTGTTACACAATCCAAAGCAATTCTGCATTCATAGAAAGGTTAGAGTATCTTATGTAGTAAGAAAATTATTAGCCATTTAAAAGAGAAAGGTATGGTTACAAAAGAAAAATTTAACCATAATGAACAGTGCGGCACGAACTTTTTCATACATGTCTAAGTAGTTAATAAACAAAATAAACATAGCTATGTTGCGTATCTCAATTTAGGGCTTAGATGTCCTTCTTATTCGAACAACCATATGAACCTAATCTATATCATATATGAAAAAGAATGGGTGAAGCCAAATTAAATACCAGTGCATGCGCCTACTATATATATATATCTACTTTTACACTATGGTAGATACTTTGAAATAGAATGCGAAAACTCAAAATAAAACCCCAACTAGGGTTATGGTAATAAAATGAATTGGGGAACAATTCTAACAAATACAACATAGTGATTAGCAGCAGGGAGAGCTTATGGTTCACCTCCCCATACGATTTACATATGCACATAGGAAGGCAGTCGGAAGTCGGACCCGGTGGTTTGAATGTAATATTTTTATATATCCAATGCATATAAGCTATACTTAATCTGTGTAGTCGAAATAATCAACCTAAAGAGAGCGAACAACGCGCGATGCCTAACAAAAACACACACAATTTCACTCACACATACAGACGGGTATACCTTAAGGATTGCCGCGATCGGGGTATTCACGAATCATTCGTCCCCGAAGCAAATGCGGGTTGGCCGAAACCTATCTGATAGATGGACCGCGGGAGAAAATAGAGACAGTCACAACCCTTCAAATCTAGTCCGAGAAAGAAGAGCTGTAAGGATCCTCAGCAAGGGATCACTGATTTATTTAATGGCGTTTGATTTTCTTTCCAACTTCGGACATTCAGAAGGAAACAACCATATTAAATACCCAAAATATAAAAACAAAAACAAAGAAAATCCATCCTCGGCCGAGCCACGAGAAATGGAATTAGGGCATCCCCACAGTGAATGATAAAGCAAATCGAAATTTATTAGGCTACTGTGCAGGGCATGCAGATTAATGTAACTCTCTAAGCGTGATGATCCAATAACCCTACCAGCTTTGCGTATCAAAAATCCACGCGCTGAGGGTATACTGTTCACTGGAAGAACACTAGAAATACAAACTGTAGATCTATTGTTCAGCGTGGAGGATGTCCGAAATTATATCTTCGGCACCCTACCTCGCATGATACGTTAATAGCGCTGCCGGTAGATGGATCCGAGTTTACGGTGAAATTTGTCACCGATACTCATCCTCACCGCCGCGTTATTCCATCTAACCACACAGTCTAAACTCTAAGAAAGGGAACCTGTAGAATAGCAGAATACAGCAAACAAAATCGCCTTCATGGTTAGTTATAAAAGCACCCGAATAAGCTGCAACTGAGGCATGAGATAAAACTGGAAAGCAAATAAACAATAAATCAAAACAATAGGAAGCGAAGGAGACGAGGATACTGACGAAGGAAAATGAGGGAAGAAAATCCGAGACTCCAAGTTAACGCGCCTCCGAAACCCTAATGTCTCTCTGCCCGAGGACCTCAGTAGAACTGAGGGTGAAGGCACGGAAGCGCTGATCGTTCAAATCCTGTAACCGTCAGAACGTCGAATCATAGCTACCTGTTGGTCATAGCTTGATAAGAGACGGCTACACGCCAATGTGGCCAGTACTACAAAAATGTACTCACGAAGGGGAGCTCGACCCGGGATATCGTATACACCTACGGACCGGCTATTTTAAATTGCATAGTAATGACCGCTTCGAAATCTCGAACAGTCTGCCTAACTCTGCAGCAGAGGAAAAAGAAAAAAAAGAAATCGAAACCAGTTCCGTGTTGTGCAATACCGTGTGAAATAATCCATGCAGGAATGGGAACCCTCACACTTCCTGGGATTTCACGTTCCACGCGTCAATCGACGGAGGTTGGAGTGCATCGAACGATGCCATGATGGGGTATCAGAAATTCATTTTTATTGTCAGTTGCACCGCCGGGTAGCAGAGAATAAAACCAACGCGTGATCATCGACGCAACCGGGTGGGTGAGGTTCGTAACCACGACCGCCAAATAAAATAACTTCTGTACCCACACGCATACGGTGACGGGTTACAGCCGTAAGTACACACACGCCACAAAGCAATGATAACGTGAAACGTGAAGCCAGCACGAAGTCGGTCATCCTTACGGGTTATCAAGTCGAATGATATAGGTAAAAGTGGTTAAAATAACTACGGCGAACGTTATGATATCATTATATGGGAGGATTATTATATATGGCTCTCCCATATAAGCAATTTGATATATATTAAGATACGATATATAAATATATATATAGGTTCCGGGGTATACGTGCTATGAAAACAAAATGGTTTATGAAAAACAAAAAACAAAAAAACAAAACAAGGTGGGATTCGTATATATATATATATATATATTATATACACCATAACCCCCACGTACATATGTCTTCAAAAAAAAGTAGTGCTAAAGAATATAGTCATATATATAAAGGGTATAGGTAACGAATACATGCATCTAGGTGTTACTACTATTAACCCCTTTTTATATGTGGGTACAGTCAAATCAAGTAGACATATTTAATCCACCTATGTAGTGATTTTATAATAGTATACATATGAGAGTGTATACATATGGAGGGGGTATACATATTAATATGCCTACGTAGTGATTTTTTTATAATTATCCCACCAATTTATGTATGTATGGATTTTGGGAATTTATAATGACATGTATTATGGGTCTATGGTTGTGAGTAGGTAATGCATGACCGTATACTTATATATCTAGCCTATGTCAAAGGAAAGTAAGCAAGCAAAAGGAATGTGCAAGCAAGTTAGAAATGAAATAAAATATTTACCTGAGGGAAATGTAGTATTTACGAAAAAAAAAAAAATTGCTCTAAATGAGAGGT
>CM076575.1:1882889171-1883041034 GCA_034641835.2 Pinus albicaulis | reverse complement strand
TTGCTCTAATGTAATTGTAAGAGATGTCTCCTCTTTAAAAAGAGGAGACATCATCATTAGAGGGGAGTTCGAAAACTACAGGAGAACATTGTGTTTGAGAGGACAGGAGCTAGACTCCATTTGTAATGTATCATTTCTTTTGACAGATGAATAAAAGTTCCTTTTGAGCGCTTCAATTTAATCCTTTTCCTGGGGAATCTTGTGAGAAGGAAAGGGCCCGCCTTCCTCACAAGATTCACCCGACTGTTCCTGTAGTTTGTTAGATTTCTTTATGATATTCGCACTTTACTTTAATTATGTTTGCTGAAACACCAGTTACACAGTTCTGTAGTTTATTGAGCATTATGTTTCCTTTAATGCTGCATGTGTTTAGTACATTCGATCTTAAGAAGTTGAGGGATCTATTTCTGTTATTTGTTTGAATGTATGATTGATGCTGGGAAGCAGGTGCTGAAGATTCCTGTACAAAGGAATAGGGTCCTGTTCCCATTGATTGTCTTTCTTTTTCCTGCAGTGTGATTAGAAACAGGAGACAGGTGTTGAAGGTTCCTGTTCATGGGAATAGGGTCCTGTTCTCTTGAGTTTATCTTTTCTATAGAGCGATTAGTGTCAGGCAACAGGTGCTGAAGTTCCTATTTAAAGGATAGGGTCTTGTTCCCTGTTATGGTTGATTGGTTTCCTTTTCTGCAGAATGATTTCCTTTTATTTGGATTCTTAAAAACTGCAATAGAGGAATTGCTTCTACTATAACATAAGTAACTTCAGCTTTGATTAAACAGGGTGTGAATAATTAGATTTGTATGATTAATAATTGTGTGGCTTTTTACTACAACATTATTTTTGCTTTTGGAATTGAGCATATCCAGTGTGTGATTGTCTTTGGAATAAACATACTTCCTCGGGTTGACAATTTATGTGGAGCTTGAATTGTGAAAACAATTAAAGCGACCAACATTTTGGCGCCGTTGCCGGGGAAGGAAATTATAGATTTCAAAAGCATTAATCTTTTCTTTTTAAATGTGCAGATTGTATGAGAGGACGCGGAAACCAGAAGAAAACTAACCCCACAGGTGGCAAAGGCAAAGGAAGGGGAGGAAGAAAGACTTTCATTGACGAGATTGTATCAAAGGCTGAATCATCACAGAGATTAAGTTCTCGAAGACCAAAACTTTAGCACTCCCCTCAATCAGATTACAAAACAGAGGAAGTTGTGGGTCCTGAAAACATAGAGGAGCCAGTGATTAAAGAACCAGCAGTCAGTGCTGGAGAGTCAGAAGAAAGTGCTAGCAAATCAGCAGAGCACATTGAGGAAATAATAGAGAGTGTTGGACGACCAGTGGAAAACATTGAAGAGCCAGTAGAAGACCTTGACGATCAAGCAAGTGCAGTAGGAGAACAGCCAATGGAAGGAAACAACGAAGACTTCTTTGGTGGAGGACGTGTAGATCCTGAAGGAGAAGGAAAGGATGAAAATTCTCTCTCTACCTTGGGATTTCCTATCAGTGATCTCCCTAGAGGAACAAATCCTATGAAGAACATTCCATTGTCAGCTTTACCTAACTTCCATGGTTGATCCTCTGAAGATCCGGATGAATTTATTTTTGAATTTGATATATTATGCAGAAGTTATGATTATGTTACTAATGCTCAAAAGTTGAAACTGTTTCCAGCAACATTAAAAGGAAATGCTTTAAGATGGTTCATGAGCCTTGGGAGTCAGGTAATCACAACATGGGAACAGATGAAACAGACATTTCTACTTAAATATCAAGACTACTGTCGGACGAGAGAAAATAAGGACGAACTATTCAATATGGCACAAAAGCCGGACGAGAATTTGGAGGACTATGTAGAAAGGCTGCAGTACAATATACAGAGATCTGATCATCCGAATATAAGTAAGGAAATTCGTAAAACAATATTACTTAGAGGATTAAGGGATGATTGTTTAGACATGTTAAACATGCTTGGCAAGGGAGATATATCTAAAGAATCATATGATGAGATTGTTGAACTTTGTAAGAGGTGTTCAAGGGGAGTTGCAAGGAACAGAGTAAGCAATAGAGATCCCACCTATTCAAGAGTGTAGAAATCAGCCAGTGGGGGAGCAACAAGAGCTAAAATAGGTAATTTACTTGAAGAATTTAAAACTGAGATGTTAATTTATTTTGCTTCACAAATTGACACTTTGCAGGTTAAGAAGAAGCAGGTTGAAGCAGAAGAAAATCTGGCTATCTTTTGCCCGAAGTGCAGAGACAAACATCCACTAAGGGAGTGCCCATTGGACAAAATACCAATCTGCACCCTTTGTGAGAAAGATCATGAAACACAGCAATGTCCATCTCTACCAGGAATAAAGGCAGCATTACAGCCAATGGAAGAAGAAGCTGAAGCAGTTTACTTGCTAACTCAAAGAAGACAATGGCAACCAAAAGGACAAGGTATGAATTCTAGTATGCCATTTAATCGTTGGAATAATTATTCTGCTTTCGGTCAAACAAATTACCCTCCCTTTAATCAAATTCAATACCCACCCTTTAATCAAATGAATTTCCCACCCATGCAACAATCAAACCCTCCCTTTGTTGATCCTACAATGTGGACTCCTTGGCCTCCACAGCAGCCATCTTCTTTTAACCCTTGGAATTCAAATTGGAGAAGCCAACAAATCCCGTATCCAAATCAATTTCCTCAATTCCAACAACCACTTCCTCTGCCATCAAATGCTCCGCCAAATAACCAAATGAGACCCCAGCTACCTGTGCAACCAAATCCTAACCCAAATAATAAAGTTGTGCAAGTCATTGATATTCAGAATCAGTCTATATTTCCTACTATGCAATGTAATGATATTCATTTAAGATCCGGGAAAATAGTAGAGCCTATTATTGATGACATAACTTCTTCTGATTCTGATAAAGAGGAAACTGAGAAACATAAGAAAGCACAACCACCCTCTAACAAGAATATTGAAATAACAGAACCACCATTCCCCGAGCGTTTGGTTTTAACTAGAACGCCTGAAACACCTGCTTTTAATCTTTTAGGGGAATTGCAAAACTTGTATGTTAAAATTCCACTTTTACAAGCACTAAGAGATGTACCAATTTATGCCAGAACAATAAGGGATATTTGTGTTAAGAAACCTGGTAGGAAAACTAAAGATCCCCTTACAGTACATGTGATGGGTGATTTATCTGCATTAATGTCCGGAAAAACCCCTCTTGTGAAATATGGTGACCCCGGCCATCCTACCGTGACAGTTCAAATTGGTAAAACAATGATTCCTCAAGTTCTGGTAGATTTAGGTGCTGCAATAAACATAATGACTCTTGAAACTTCACAATTGTTACAGCTGAATAACAATCAGAGATACACCTACCATTCTAGAGTTGGCTGACCGTTCTACAATTAAACCTGAAGGAGTTGTTGAAGATCTACTTATCTCAGTTGAATCCTGGAATTACCCAGCTGATTTTGTTGTATTGCGGACTAAAACAAAGCTGGGGGGACATCCTTTAATTCTGGGGAGGCCATGGCTGGCCACAGCTGATGCCTTTATCAGTTGCAGATCTGGTTCAATGACAATTTCTAATGGTTATGAAACCAAACAACTTACTCTTTATCCTCATGCTACACCCATAATTAATAATGAAGATTCTATGTGGATGGATTATGATGATAATGTTGTTCAGCCCATTCTAACTATTGGACAAGCCTTAAATCTTAAAGACAATACAGAGGATGAAATAATTAATAATTTTATTTGTGAACCTTCTTCTGTAATTGCTGAAACACACAATCAATTGACTGCAATTTTTGAAATAGATACCCAAGAAAAGATTGAATCTGAAGACTCATCTCAGACATTAACCACCATCTCATCTAAAAGCATAACAGTTGAAATTGAACCTGGCAAGACATTAAACATAAATCCTGATCTAACAGTTGCTGAAACACAGCAGTTAATGAAGTTATTGCATGAAAATAAGGAAGCATTTGCATGGGATTACACGGATATGAAAGGGATCTCTTCTGAACTATGTACTCACCGAATTTACATTAAAGAGGGATGTCAACCAGTCTGTCAACCCCAAAGACGAATGAATCCTAATTTACGAGAAATTGTTAAAGAAGAACTTCAGAAATTGCTTAATGCAGGATTTATATACCCCATATCTGACAGTGAATGGGTTTCCCCATTGGTAATTGTCCCTAAGAAAAATGGGAAATGGAGAGTATGTGTTGACTACAGAGCCTTGAACAAAGCTACTCAAAAGGATCACTTTCCTTTACCTTTCATTGATCGGGTGTTGGATAGTCTGGCAGGGAAGAAATTCTTTTCTTTTCTAGATGGATTCAGTGGGTATAATCAGATTAGAATTGCACCCCAAGACCAGGACAAGACCACTTTCACTAGCCCTTGGGGAACTTTTTCTTATAGAGTTCTTCCATTTGGGCTATGTAATGCACCAGCAACTTTTCAGAGGGCTGTTATAGGAATTTTTTCTGATATGTTGAATGACTCTATGGAAATATTTATGGATGATTTTACTCCTTATGGTGTGTCTTTTGAAGATGCATTGCAAAATCTTGAGAAGGTACTTAAACGATGTATACAAGCTCACCTCTCCCTAAGTACTGAAAAATGTCATATGATGATGAGTGAAGGAGTAGTGCTTGGACATTTTATTTCATCTCAAGGTATTCAAGTAGACCCATCTAAAATATTGGTCATTCAGAATCTTCCTGTTCCTAAAACACAAACTGATGTGAGAAGTTTTCTAGGACATGCTGGATATTACAGAAGATTTATTAAATATTTTTCTAAGATAGCTTCTCCATTATTTGTGTTGCTTATGAAAAATGTTGAATTTAAGTGGACTAATTCTTGTCAGAAAGCTTTTGAAGAACTCAAGCATAAGTTATCTACTGCTCCTATTTTGAGGGGACCTGATTGGGCCCTCCCTTTTCATATATCTTCTGATGCTTCAGACACTGCAATTGGAGTTGTCTTGGGACAAGAGGAGAATCATCTTCCTTATGCTATCTATTTTATCAGTAAGAACATGACCCCTGCTGAGCTTAATTATACAGTTACCGAAAAAGAGTTTCTTGCAGTAATTTATGCCATTAATAAATTTCGACATTATATCACTGGTTATTCTACTTTTGTCCACACTGATCACTCGGCTATTAAGTATTTAATGAACAAATCTGTTACAAATGCTAGAGTTACCAGATGGTTATTATTACTGCAGGAATTTGATATCACAATTGTAGATCGGCCTGGTAAAGAAAATGTGGTGGCTGATTTCCTTTCACGGTTAAAAACTGATAATAATATTCCAGTAGATGATTATTTTCCTGATGAGTATTTGTTTGCAGTTTTTTCTCACTCTCCATGGTATGCAGATATTGCCAATTATTTGGTTGTAGGAAAATTACCATCACACCTGTCATACAGAGAAAAGAGAAGAATTGTTCAACAAAGTGCCAAGTATAGCTGGATAAGTGGGTGTCTTTTCTACACAGGGCTTGATCAGGAAATCCGAAGATGCATTAGGGAAGATGAAGTGTATGACATACTGAAAGCTTGTCATGATGGCCTTTGTGGAGGGCATTTTGCTGATAAAAGAACAACACACAAAATTTTGAGGATGGGTTACTATTGGCCCTCATTATTTAAGGATGCAAAGAAATATGTGAGGGCTTGTGACAGCTGCCAGAGAATGGGTCAACCCAATCATAGATATCAAATGCCATTAAACCCCCAGGTAGTTTCTGAACCATTTGAAAGATGGGCCTTGGATTTCATAGGACCCATTAATCCTCCATCCAATCAAAGAACTTATATATTAGTCTCTACGGACTATATGACTAAATGGGTGGAGGCCAAAGCACTTATTAGAGCCAATGAAGAGGTTGTCCTAGCTTTCTTATTTGAAGAAATCTTCACTAGATTTGGAATTCCTAGAGAGCTAGTTACAGATGGAGGACCTCCATTCAATTCTCATGGTTTTAAGTCTACCCTTCAGAAATATAATATTCATCATAGAATGACTACACCATACCACCCCCAGGCCAATGGGCAGGTGGAAAGCACAAATAAAGTATTAGAAGCCATTCTAACTAAAACAGTGAAGGACAACCGGAAGGATTGGTCTCAAAGGCTCCCTGAAGCATTATGGGCTTACAGAACTACTTGGAGAAACACTACAGGTTTGTCTCCCTATGAATTGGTTTATGGTAAAAATGTTGTTTTTTCTGTGGAATTTGAAATAAAAACTCTAAGAACTGCTTTAGCTGTTAATCTTGATTTGACTGATGTGCAGACAGCTAGGTTGCAGCAGCTTCTTGAATTGGATGAAAAGAGATTAGATGCCATTCACCAAACAACCATGATTCAACAACAAATAATGAAGTGGCATGATAAAATTATCAAACACAAGCAGTTCCAAAAAGGTAATTGGGCCTTATTGTATGACTCTCGGTTTGAAAATTTTCAGGGTAAGCTACGTACATGTTGGCTTGGACCATATGAAGTAGATGTTGTTTTTCCTAATGGAACGGTAAGACTTCTAACAATTGATGATTCTAAAACACCTCTACTAGTCAATGGTCATAGGCTTCGTTTGTACCAGCGCCCTGTTTCTAAAGAGGATTTCAAGACTACTTGCATGACTGATACACATTATCTTTTTCTAGGGGAGTCTTCTGCTCCTCACAACATTTAATTTTCTGCACTGTATTTCTAGTATTAGATTAGATTTAAAACTAATAATCCCTGTCAGGGGTTGGCATATTACAATTGAATTTTGCAGATTCTGGAAAAGCTCATTAAGGAGGACAGATTCATCACAAGAAGATCTGAAGCTTCAATCACAGAAGCTTGTTCCCTTCATTTCAACCCATTTCCTAGCAATATCCCTTTTATCCCATTTCTACATTTTTCCTTTTTCCATTTTCCCACTTCTACCATTCCTGAAATATCACCCTTCAGCTAGTATTTCCCGTTCCTTACTGCTGAAATTATCCCTTAGCAAATACTTCCCCCACTTGTTTTAAACCCAAGTCATTATATCCCATTTTCCTGATTTTTCCCTTTGCTGAAACACCAGTTTCAGCAACATGTCATTCATTTTTCCGTTGCTGAAACACCAGTTTCAGCAACCTTTCATTTATCTTTTCATCATTAAAACATCATTTCTTTCCTCTGCTATACAAGCTTTTCAGTTCTCCACTTTTATTCTTCAGATCCCTTGGGTGAATATTATTCAGTATTGAGCAGATCCTGATATGCTCCTGTTCTACATTTCAGAGAAATCTACAGATTCTTCCATTAATATCAAGCCATTATGAAGCACTCTATACTTCGAATTTTAAAGGCAAAGGTAAAAATATAAGGTATATGGTTTTTATGTAATGCAGTTAAATAATATTTTAAAGAGAGGATCTTGCTCATAACGATTACAATCTCCACAGGCTTAAACATCATTGCACCATACGTAGGGGGGGGAATTTCGAAAACTGAATCATCATTTCACATCATCCAATCCTCTGTCATTCTTCATATCCATTTCCGCCGTCATTGAGACTCCATATCCTCTGTTGCAACAATTAGCTTGACCAAAGCCTGTGTTTCTGTTCTTTGCGCCTCTGCATGTGACTCAAGCTAGTAGCTATGGGAGGGTCGGCTATCAGACACGAGCCTGGTTCAATAACTCTTCTCGAATTGTTCCCGGAGGCCTACCAAATTTTTCAACAAGCAGGATGGACAACATACTTCGAAAGGTTAGGAGAATTTGATCAGCAACAAGTTTTAGAGTTCGCACAGAATATTCATGGGAATTATTCAGTGGTTCAAGGGGTCCGAATTTCAGTCACAGAGGAAGATATAGCACAAGTTTCAAGTTTTCCGGTTATAGGTGCTCGCTGGTTCAGTAGGAAACAAGTTATTTTAAATGCACAGCAAGATTTTCTTCTTCCAGAAGAACCGGTTGAACTTAAAGGCCGCGGTATAAGTCTGCATTCATTACCTCGACCATGGCCAACAGTAGCTGAATTCATCAAGCACTATTTGACATGCGAAGGGCGTTACCAGGTAGTCTATCAACACGACTTCGTTTTAATGAATCATTTGAGGCATGGTCGATTAGTTAATATTCCCTATTATCTGCTTGGTTGTATCAAAAACATGTCATATTATTGCAGACGGGTTAAATTCCCATTGTTATCCCTTACCCATCATCGTTTATGTCAATTATTAATTCAGAGGGGTTTTTCTCAGCAAAATCCCCCTCTGAATAATCCACTCCTCATTCCCCAGCAAGCTGAAATTCCCCAGCAAGCCGAAATTCCCCAACAAGCCGGAAGTTCCCAAGAAACTCCTGAGAGTTCTTATGAAAGGCAACTGGACGATATCCCAGACCCCCCAGTAATTCCATCCTCAGAACCAGTTGACCTACCCCCAAGTTCGTCCCACTTAGTAGAGTCACCCCTTCCCACTATTCCTATCCCTAGCAATGACTCTCCAACACCCCCATCTCCACCTACTCATAAAAGAAAGAGACGAACCCCAACAGTCTCTGTCTCAAAACGAAAAACAAGGGCCACATCCCAAATTTTCACTTCTTCCAAAAGCCCTTCCCCTAGAAAAGAATCTTCTCCTACAAAGAAAAGGAAAGACACTGACTTCTCTGCTTTCCTACCAAAAAGGAAAATGAAAATGACTGTTGAAACAGGAGTTACTCCCATTTCCCCTGACCCCGCCACTATCCTGTTAAAACTTCAATCCTCACCACCATTCCAAATTCCCCAACCCATCTCGTCTGGTAGCACTGTCACACAAGAACCAATGGCCCGGGATAACATGACATCGTTTATGGCTCAAACAGTGACTGCCACACAAGAACCAGTCACTTACCCAGAGGCTGAAACACAAGAACCAGCCACTGTGGTACAAGAATCATACACCAAGAATGATAATACAGGGAAACCGGCTGTAGCTTCTCCACAAGAACCAGCTACAGCTGTGGATCAGCAGACAACCCCAGCAGAATCAACTAGCACACAGGGCTCACACACTATGGCATCTTTGTTGGAGGAAAATGAGTTTTTGAAATCAGAACTAGAGGCCTATAAGAATGAATTAATCATGGCACGAGAAGCCTTTGATAGAGAATTGAATCTCTACATGCTAGCACACACAGCATCAACACAAAATAAGGATCCATGCAGAGAATACATGTGCCATGAGTGTGGTAATATTTACCAATAGGCAGGATACAAAGTAGTCAAAATTCAGGTATCTGAGGCATCTACATCAGCTGCAATTAAAGAAGAACGCCCTACTGCTCCACAAGAACCAGTAGGGCCCTCAAAAAGTCTGGAAAAAGAAACTAAACCACAGATATCCGGCCACTGTTAGATCAGCCACTGGAACTAAGTACCCCAACCACAAATATCCAGCCCTGAGTTAGTCAGCTCAGCCACTCAGACAATGCCCCAACCCAGTACTTCTAATGCCGGGACACAGACCCTGCCATGGAAACAATTAGAACTTATGAACAACTGGAAGAAACAATATGCTGTAGATCAAGATAAAATATTACAACAACATAAGTTAGCATGGCAGAATCACATGTATGCCAACTGGGATATTTGGGAACAGACATTGCAACAGCTCAGGGATTCCAAGAAAGAAGTCAAGGAATCAAAGGAAAAGTTGGTTTTGATGTTTTCATTAGTGAAAAAATTGATGGCTACCTGAAAACCCTCCTTGAATTATTCTCTCTTCCTCTCTGAACGTTTGGTTTATTTTCAATTGAAGGCAATAAAGGATGGCAGACCTCATGAATTGCTTACTGCGGAACAATTTGTTAAGACTTTTGCTGAGGCCCCTGAAAGTGACCAACATTTGTTGTGTGAACTTTATCTCCATAACGAGGCCATGCCTGAGAATAGAAAAGTCAATCTCACTCCAATTGTAGGTGATGTACAAATAAGGGCATTCGTTTCATTCCTGGCCAATCAGCTCACCTGGCAAACTGTGTTTATTGCAAGTAGGCATAATGAGGAGAATAGGCTCCTTTGGATTAGACCGGAACCTTTAAATCCTGCCATGTTTGTAGCACAATATCACCGATTCTTGCAGAAGCCAGGAATGCACAGGTACATACAACAACTGCAGGCTTCAACACTTTTAAGATGTCTACAGCTAATCAGAGTAAAGGAGGCTGCTGCATTGAATGCCAACACTATGTTTTGGCAGCAGTCATGTAAGGAAAGACAAGAATATCACCCTTTCAGCCCTGATAATCTTCAAGCTGCACTCTCCAGGGTACCTAATTACATCAGATGCATTCGGCATTGTGGAGCAAACTGGATTGGTTACCATTTTCATTTTCCAATTCTATGGATGCCTGCAGAAAAATACCAGTGTCACTACCAATTGGCTGACAGAGATGAGGCTGTAGCATGGCAGCAATTACAGAACAATCGAGGATTCCGAGCTCCGACAGAAGCTACCTTCTCCACCTACTGCTTGAGCAACTTGCATGCACAGAGTCAGTACTCAGACTCTGACTCAGACTAGGAGTTGCATGAGGACATGCAACCCTTTCAGCTGGGGGGATGTTAGGACCTCACTATGTATCATTTTTACTATATATTTTGACACCACCTTACCTTTATAACCATGTTTAAAAAGGATTCCATCATCATTTTCATTCACTTTATCCAAAGGTATATAAAATCCTCTTCTTTACTATATGTTTAATCTGTTTACATAGAATTCCATATTACTCTTATATTTCATCATTAATCAAAGTAGATTGTTGCTAACATAATTCTAAAAGATCGCAGATAAGTTATATGTTGTGCTGGAACAATCGGCCGTTGCTGAAACAGTCAAAATTCATTGCTGAAACAGTCGACTCCGTTGCTGAAACAGTTGACTCCGTTGCTGAAACAACCAACAGACACGCAAATTCCGTCACTATCCGTAATTTGCGATTCTGGAAGAGTATTTTTTGGAACAATGGCAACAACATGAAGACGTGGTTACACGGATTATTCTGAAGATAGTACTCTTTTTGTATCTGTTGTAACAATATCTTTTTATGGAAGAACAGAATAGCCCTGTTTTAAGAAAGAAGAACAGATTTGGGATAAACGTAGATTCGCTCTAATGTAATTGTAAGAGATGTCTCCTCTTTAAAAAGAGGAGACGTCATCATTAGAAGGGAGTTCAAAAACTACAGGAGAACATTGTGTTTGAGAGGACAGGAGCTAGACTCCATTTGTAATGTATCATTTCTTTTGACAGATGAATAAAAGTTCCTTTTGAGCGCTTCAATTTAATCCTTTCCCTGGGGAATCTTGTGAGAAGGAAAGGGCCCGCCTTCCTCACAAGATTCACCCGACTGTTCCTGTAGTTTGTTAGATTTCTTTATGATATTCACACTTTACTTTAATTCTGTTTGCTGAAACACCAGTTACACAGTTCTGTAGTTTATTGAGCATTCTGTTTCCTTTAACGTTGCATGTGTTTAGTACATTCATTCTTAAGAAGTTGAGAGATCTATTTCTGTTATTTGTTTGAATGTATGATTGATGCTGGGAAGCAGGTGCTGAAGATTCCTGTACAAAGGAATAGGGTCCTGTTCCCATTGATTGCCTTTCTTTTCCCTGCAGTATGATTAGAAACAGGAGACAGGTGCTGAAGGTTCCTGTTCATGGGAATAGGGTCCTGTTCTCTTGAGTTTATCTTTTCTACAGAGTGATTAGTGTCAGGCAGCAGGTGCTGAAGTTCCTATTTAAAGGAATAGGGTCCTGTTCCCTGTTATGGTTGATTGGTTTCCTTTCCTGCAGAATGATTTCCTTTTATTTGGATTCTTAAAAACTGCAATAGAGGAATTGCTTCTACTATAACATAAGTAACTTCAGCTTTGATTAAACAGAGTGTGAATGATTAGATTTGTATGATTAATAATTGTGTGGATTTTTACTACAACATTATAACGTCCCTTGCATATTATATTGAATCATAAACAATTTAGTTAGACATAGAGTTAGTTGCCTACTCCTGCATATATATTGCTGGCACCATCACAAGCTCACGAGTTTCCCTGGTCGATAATTTAATGCAGCAATTTGTTCAAATAAATTGCCCAACAACCATACACCAATTGAAATGGTGTGAATCCAGTTGCACTCTTTGCAGACGTCTGGTAGGCCCATAGAGCTGAGAACAGTTAGAGATGCCAATTGGATTTGTGAATACCAACTGTTCGTTGAAGCATAGTGACCATAACCTTGTTCACTGCTTCAACCTGGCCATTTGCCTGAGGGTAATATGGCGTTGAGCTATCGTGGCATAAGCCCAATCTTGAAGTCAGCTCAGCCATCATCTAATCTCGGAAATGAGTACCATGGTCGGTAACGATGGCCTGAGGGACCCCAAAACGTGCAATGATGTGATTGAAGATGAATTGGGCAGTTGTCTTACCGTCGGCAGCTAGTGTAGGCATCGCTTCGGCCCACTTCGTAAAGTAGTCTACGACAACGATTATATATGCATGCCCCCCAGCCGAATGAGGGTTACACGTCATAAAATCTATGCCCCATTTCGAAAAATTTCCAATGGTAATAACAGGATGCAAAGGGAGAGGCAGCGCGCGCATCTTGCGCTGAAAGACCTGGCACGCGTGACATTTACGGACTGCGATGATACAGTCTTTGAATATTGACGGCCAGAAGTAACCTGCTCGCAGAATTTTCTAGGCAGTGGCATATCCAGACATATGACCGCCACAGGCACCACTGTGGTAGTCATTTAGGACCTTTTCAGCCTCTTCCAAGGTTAGGCACCGATGGAGCACCGAATCTACTCCAATGCGGTATAAGGTATCTCCTACGATGCGGTAGGGTTGAGACTGATGTCGAATATGACGTTGGGCATATTTAGTCAACTTAGACCGAAATGTGGAGGTCTGAAGATACACAATTATGTCACCGTACCAAGGGTCGCGAGTACTGATAAGGAAAATAGTTTCGTCCGGGATATGATCCTCGGAGTGTGAAGGAGTGGAGTCTATTGGGAGTGAGCATATAAGATCCACGAAAACCAATGATTTGGTTGACTTAGCAGTAGTGAACTCTAAGTCAAACTCTTGCAGGATAACGATCCATTTGGAGTATTTTCCCCCTAGTAATTGTCGAGAGAGAATATATGTCATCGGGTTGGAATCCGAAACCACTATTATCGTACGCAACAGGATGTAGTGGCGAAAACGCTACACAGTGTGTACTGCAGCTAATGCCAGCTTCTCGACGTGAGAATAACATGTTTCTGTGTCGAGAAGGTTCCGTGATAGATAATAAACAACATGTTCATTACCATCATCATCATCATCCTGCACCAGAACCATAGCTATGGTGCTAAACGCGACGACGAGATACAAAGTGAAATCACGGTGATAATTAGGAGGACGAAGCAAAGGAGCATTAACCAGTAACGTCTTAAGCTTCTCAAAGGATTCTAAAGCAATGTCGTCCCAATGGAAGGGAACGTTTTGCTTTAGAAGACACGTGAATCCTTTGGCCACCTCTGCATAGTTCGGGATAAAGCATCGAAGGAAGTTAGCTTTTCCCTGTAGACTCTGCAACTGATATAATGAGGAGGGTGATGGGAGATTGATGATAGCCTCAAATTTTAAAGGGTCAAGGCGAATTCCGTTTTTGGAGACTATGAATCCCAAAAGACGGCCAGAATCCACGCAAAAGACACATTTATGAGGATTAAGCCTAATATTGTAGCACCTACAGTGAAGGAAAATCTGGAGGAGGTGTTCAGGGTGGTCCTCTCGCCTAGTTGAGTGAGCTGGCAAGTCGTCCAGATAAGGTTTAATGATATGGCATATGTCGTGGAAAGCATAAGACATCGCACGCTGGAAAGTGGCTCCAGCGTTCTTCAAGTCAAATGAGAGCTTTTTATAAGTGAAAGTACCCCACGGACAGATAAATGCAGTCTTGTGTTGATCCTCAGGTAAAATATTGATCTGATTGTACCCGGAGAAGCCGTCCATCAAGGAATAAATCTCACTTCTGGCATATTCGTCGATGATTTGGTCTATGAATGGAGTGGGATAGTTATCCTTCGGATAGGCGCGATTAATATCGCGGTAATCAACACAGACCCTAATAGTACCCTGCTTTTTATAGACATGGACAATGTTTGAAACCCATTCTGTGAGGGGGATGGGATAAATAAATCCTGCGTTCATAAGTTTTTCAACTTTTGCCTTAATTGCAGCGGCTTTGCGAGGATGCACCAGGCATAAGCGTTGGCGCACGGGATTCGCACCGGGGTAGGTTGGAATCTGATGCACTACGATACTAGGATCAATCCCAAGCATTTCCTCGTAGGACCAGGCGAACACATCTCTGAATTCTTTAAAAAGATCGGTATAGTCTTGTATCTCATCAGGAGAACAAGTCACTCCCACGTGTATGTTCTCAATGATCCCCAGTTTAACGGAGATGTTGATCGGGGTGGTTTGAGTGATATTACTCAGGTTTCCTTCCGAAAGAACCTCGTGCGTCAAAATGGGCGTTTGGAGAGGTGGAGTGGGAACCTGAGATGCAAAACGCTCTAGACAATCTGACATTGCCCCCAAGCTAGGCATGAATGAGGAACGATGATGTCCATTTCTCCAAGGCAGCTCCTCAAGAGACATTGTTTCTACAATGGATTCATCCGAAGGAAAAATCTCTTTAAGAGGATCCGGCGAGTCGGCCTCGCCAAGCCAGGGGGACTGAGAATAGATGTCTAAAGTCATGCTCGAAGGAGCATGCCGAGGCGGTGGAGGATCTGATGCAACAAAAATTTCACAGTAGCTAATCTCTATTGGAGTTAAGGGTATCGATTCTCCAAACTCAATCACCTGCTCAGGCGTAGAGATGAGCCATGGGTCGTTAGACCTAGAGATCATATTAACTTGAGCGGTGTGTAGTGGCAGTGCAGGAAAAATACCCATGAGGACGGGGTCTTTGAAGAGACTGGGTCCTACACTGTCAGGGGGATTTGGAATCTGATCCACGTAAGGAATGTTGTTCTCCGAGGTGGAGGTGAAGAAAGACAACTGATCCACCGTAACGATTTTGCCCTCGTGAGGGAACTTAATAAGTCGAAAGAGGGTGGATGGCACGCATAACATGGCATGAGTCCAGCTGCGGCCAAGAAGTATATTGTAGTTGAGCTTGGTATCAACCACTTCTACTTCTACGTTGACTGTCTTCCCCTGTAAAGTAATCGCTAGACTCTCGAGAACACCCAGGGGTTTGGATTCCCGACCATCAAATGCCTCTAGGGCATTGGGAGATGATGAAAGGGCCAGAGAGCCAATGGCCTTCCAGCAAGCGAATGACATGACACAAGTAGAGGCACCTTCATCCACAACGGCCCTATGGATGTTAAGACCGTTGATCCCGACTTGAATAACAAGAGCGATCTGATGTGGAAGTCGGGGGGTGAAATTTTCTAAGTCAAAGGTGAGAAGACTAGAATCGGCGGGATCGATTCCCCCGATTGCAGATAATAAAGCTTTCCATTGCGAAGGACAACTTTGAAGAACTTCCAAAGAAGACATGGAAGAAGGCGCCTATGCCAGATCCTCAACAATATTGTAGTGCTGAGCAGCACGAGCATTCGGATTGTAGGAAGACTTTCGTAGAACACCTTTAGAAGGTGGCATCACAATGGGTTCAGTAGTAGGCTTCTCAATTTCCAATGAACCGGAGACAGGTGGGGGAGGTGGACCATCCGCAACTTCCTTCCCCGGTGCCTGATGCGATTCGTTGTAATCCTTCGAACGCGTGGCGATAGAAATAGGTGCAGCACCATTCATCATAAAGACTTGGGACCCAAATGGTGCAGATGGTGAGGGTTGTTCAACCATCTGGGTCTGCTGAGACGGGAATGGTTCTTTAAGAATTTCTGGAGTCCCTTTGGAGCCTTTTAGAACTTGAGTAACTTCAGATCGTCGAGGAAAATCCTTAGTATAATGATCTCCTTCACAAATGAGGCAGGGGTACTTCGGTTTGCGTTGGGAACCGTCCTCGGTCTGAGGTTTGGAATCTGGCTTTGGGGCATCGGATTTGGATTTACCTTTGCCCTTCCTCTTTCCTTTGGAGGTCTTTTCCGTAGGATTGGCCTGAACGGCGTTGACCTTCACATTTTTTCCAGAATCGGTAGGGGCAGGAGGAGAAGAATTATTGGATGAATTAGGCTTCTACTTCCCATTCGAAGATTTCTTCGAATTCTGAGACACGGAACCAATAACACCATCCATCGCTGAGGTAGGTGGAGCTTTAGAGGTTCCAGACCATGGAGCATCAGGAAAAATATCATACAGCGTGCCGGATTGTGAGTATACGAGATCCAGATATTGAGCACGCGATATGGCTTGTTCTTCAGTCACACACACTCCCATAGCAATATCTTGGGCGATTTTGTTAACGAAGGAGGAGGTGAACCAATGAGTTAGTATCTGATCAGGTATATGAAACTTGATCAGTCTACGATGACGTCGCCACTCATGAATGTGAACAAAAATTTGGGTGGCTTTGTCCTGCTTCAAAGAAGTCAGGAGGTGCGTCCCGGCTTCGTAGCGAACTGGTAACTGAAAATGAGTCAGAAAAACCATGGCTAATGTATTTAAATCTTGAAAGATGCCATGGGATAATTCGATATACCACTTAGTAGCAGCGCCAGTCAAAGTGCGCTGGAAGAGGCACAGACGGATTGAATCATCCACCCAAGAGTTGGACAAACACCAAAGATGGTAAGTCATCACATGAGCTTGGGGGCCCTCTCCAGCTTTTCCCTCAAACTTGGGGCAATCACCGGGCACCTTGGTAGGAACTGGAGGCCAATAAGGATTGTGCAAAATCGAATCATTGGTTAATTTTGAAACATCCGGTAACTCCAAGGTAGCCAGAAACGGCAATGGTGGATTGGACGGCATGCCTGGTCCTGGATAAGGACCGGTACCTGTACTTCACGTTGGTTGGGAATATCCTTGCCCCCATGGGTTCTGTCCGGCAGGATTCTGACCATAGGGGGTATAGGTGGTATAACCAGCCTGATTCGGTTGCTGGTAACCAGCGTACAGGGGTTGATAACCAGAGTATGGACCCTGATTATGAGTCGGCCCTATGCAAGCAGCATTTGGATTTGGCTACTGAGTATAGGTGTAGCCGGGCTATTGAGGATGATAGTTAGAACCTTGGGGCTGGCTATAAGTCGGTCGGTATTGACCATGAGAATAGTAGTCGCCTTGAGGTTGAGTGGGCTGTTGATAGGTGGAACCTTGCGAAGCCTGATAATTTGGGTGCAGCGGTTGATTTGGTTGTGGCATCGAATAAGTCGGCTGTTGGGCAGGGTTGATAGAATGTGCAAGCTAGCCTGGTTGAGCAGGTTGACCTGGCTGAGCGGGTTGCCCTGGGTTAACAAGTTGACCTGGATGGATAGGTTGCGCCGGTTGTGCAGGTTGACCTGGCTGTTGAGAAGCACCAGGTTGTACCCGATGGGCCGGTTGTCCCGGTGGAGGAATGGAGCTAGGTGGTGGCTGGTAACCGGCCTGACCTGGAACAAGACCATAAGATGGTCCTGGCTGATGTGCAACATGAGGAGAAATAGGATACTGTGGTTGCATAGGTTGGGAAGGTTGGACTTGCCCCCCAGGACCATATATCGGCCCTGGTTGGTACCCCGGCTGAGGCTGCACAGGTTGACCGAAAGAGTTGTAATACTGTCCTTGCGGACCGTACAATGGCCCTTGCTGGCCTGCAGGATAGCCTTGGATGGGCTGGCCCTGCGGGTCATAAGGATAGCCAGGCTGGCCTGAAGGTTGGCCTTGGAAAGGTTGCCCTTGCGGGTTGTAAGACTGCCTAGCCTGGCCATACGGTAAACCTTGAGCATGAAGGTGAGCCTCTGGAGCAGGTAAACATAACATGTTCCCGTGCTCATCGTATTGATCTAGGAAAGCATACACGGGTGTACCATCCTGTGCATAATGCGAAAAATAAGAGCGGTTGGGGTCTTCAGAGGTTTGTCCAACCTCGGGGTTCGGCTGTTGTAGGGACAACCGATACTCCTCCGGAGAGATGTTCTCCGACATAGCAGTCGCTATGTAGACGTCTTCGGGAGGCGGCACAACCCTCGCGGAGGGTTCCGTAACAGCGGGTGCAAATGCGGCCACACAGACAGTGGGCCGAACGGGTATAGAGGTGACGGGAGTCTGAGGAGACATCCCCAATGAAGGAACCACCGGCCTTGTAGAAGGAGCTGATACCCCCATAAAGGCTGCGGTGGTGATAATCTAACCCAAGGATCTATACCTTGCCGGTAATGAAGGACCGAGTGATGACATAACAGCTAGTTCAGGGTTGTCTCCTGGAAATAATCTCCGAGGAAATAACTGGTAATCCTCACCGGACGTGGGGATTTCCTCGCTGGATTCACTCATGATTGAGCCTGTCGCTAGATCTCGTAATAGACGGTGAGGACTAGGAGGAAAAACAACAGCTATAAAAGGAGAACCCAATGTAAGAGAAAGGAAATCTGCCCCTACTCTTAACTCAGACCAAGGGTCAGAAAAGGGCCAATTGAACTCAACTGGTACCCCAAAGGGTTGCTTAGCAAGAACTGGTCCCTCATTAGGAAACTCGGAAACAATGGGCTACTGAGGTTCAACAGAGGATTGTGAAGCCTCTGATGAATCGTCCATATAAGGACTACCAGTAGACGAAACCGAGGGTTCCGCCACTGTGGTAGTAACGATAAGAGAAAAAGATCAAACACACACATGGGCTGAAAAAGAGTCAAGACACACAATCAAATGGCCAACAAGCAAAATCTAACAGGGCGTGTGATCGTGGATGATTAATTTTTTACCACATTGAAAAATAGGAAACTTCACTGTTTCATGTTTTAAGAGTCGAGAAACGGATAAAAGGTGACTCTATCTCTTTCAGTTTTGAAGCAAGCGTGAAAGGACAAGCTCTTGGTGATCCTTTCAAATTTAAAGAGTCAGAAAAGATCGAATGACTACTCAGGAATACTAGGCAAAGGGTGTACCAAATAACCGTGAACTGCAATATACACCTTGGTTTCAAAATGAAAGAGAAATCAACCAAGGAATTTCCGTACGTGCAGGCAATCTCCCCGAATGTTGTGTCCGGTGTATCACGGGTATAGGGTGGCAGACTCGGCTTCCTATGGATAAAGGATTGAAACCTAGTGGGGTCTCCCTTTATATACTCGATGGTACGGGGAGCACAAGTCCGTACTAGCACTGTCTAAAGCCAAGAGGCGAATGACAGCTACTAGGTTTTAAGACGCCGAAACACGTCTCTAGCCTAGACCTCTAAATGTGTTTCGTTAGATTTCAATGCTGCCTTAGTGTAAATTGAGTAAATTTTAAAGTTTATCTTCAATTACGTTTCAGTTTTCAGGCCCTAGCAAATGTAATGTCTCAAAATCTCCTAAATGCACTCTATATGCCACAGTATATCATTTCATTCGATGAAAGCTATTTATGAGAGAGTTGAGAGCTTTTCACACAATAGCGAAATGAACAGAAAACAACCAATGATGTCTCTAATGCAGCTAATGAAAACTAAAAATCTTTTCGTTCAAGGTTACCAATCACTAATAACACCGAAAAGATCTAATTCACATTAACTAATGAAAATCAAAAGATATTTTTTTTTATATATTTTCAATATTTCATAGCAAAGTGCGCTAAAAAATGAAAACTAATGCAAAAGCGATTCGAGAAATGATGATAAGAGAGCAAAAAAAAACAAATTTCACTCAATAGAAATCACAATCAGACCTCAAATCGACCAAAAGTCCCTCAAAACGAAAAGAAACCCAAAGACACAAATGAGCCGTGTAATCTAGGCCCAAAAGGAGACAAAGCGGAATTCGAATGAAGGAGGAGTCAATCACTCAAATAGTGCAATAAAACGATAAACAACTGTCAAACGAATGCAGGGAAGCAATCACAAGGTTGACTGAACCGATAGAAACCAAAAACTCCCAAGGAAGGCTCGACACACCATAGCACCTAGATGACCTAGGGCTAGAATGAAAAATCGATGGAAATGGACAAACAACCGAAGGACGAAGGTAACAGTCAGTCAATCAAGGCTCCAAAACACTCAAGCAGTCGAAAAAATGAAACCAAAATCAGAGATCAGGCTCAAAAAGCTCAAAATCTAGCAAACCCTAGCAGTCTCCAGCACTGGCGCGACTGTCAGGCTGAAACTAGCGCCATATCAGATTTGGCGTGGGTAATACATAGACAACTAGCGCCAATTGGCGCGACTGTCACGCTAAAAAATGCGCCAGTCAAGTTTGCTATGCCAAAATAAAAAATAAGCAATCCAAGATTAGACCAGTGATGCTTGGAGTTTTCAAAAACCCAAATTCACAGAAATAATCAGCCCAAAAGAGCTGATCAAGCAAGCAGAATCAAGAATCAACCGAAAAGACAAGACAGTGCTCCAAGTGTTTAGTTTACAACTAAACTGGAGATTGACTGAAGCAGATTTGATCTACTTCGCAATTGCAGAGAAAAAGCATTTCGAAGGCTATCTGGCCAACTTCAGGCTCCGTCTGTAGCTTATAAAACGAACGACAACAAGCTAACGATCCCCAGTGGAGTCGCCAATTTGTTGTGGAGGTAAATCCCCTATGCGGACAGAGGCGATCCCTACTAGCCTAGACTGTGTCTAGCAACAATCGTTCACGCTATAGTGCAGGTTCCTAATTGCAAATAAACCAACTAGCGATGAAGGCTTACCTGGAATCCAACGCTGTTGCTTGTAGAAGAGGTAGCGCTCCTGTTCCTTAGCCCTGGCAGATCACGATCCTCACGATCTCCATGATGGACACCTACACATGCGAGAAACAAAACAAACGCAAGCATAAAATCTAGTAGATGCAACTATATGTCAGTTAGAAAGGACATAACTCATCATTATAAACAACAACAAGAGTGGAACCATAACCAATAGTAGTTTATTATTAATCAATCAAAGGAAGAATACAACCATAGTTCTGACACTAAATTCTCCTTCGGAGGGTTGCTAGCAGAACACGTCTTGAAAATACTGTCAAGGATGGGACAAACCTCTCTCTTCAGATCTTGACAATAGTCTCCTTGCCTGGATTTGGCCTTAAGGGAGTTATGGAGGCTCTTGCAGCATAAGGCTCTTGGGAATTTGGGAACTTGAAGACTAGCTTGCAAAGGAGATGAGCAAGATTTTATAGACGGAGGAAGGGGAGTTGGGATCCTTAGAATCATGAAATTGGCCCTATCATCATGTTGTGTAACCAGCTCCAAAAATAGAAGAAAAGAGATATGAACGCCTTAGAAATAAGCCACTTCGAGGGGGCAACCTCCAATACATTACATAAATGAATAATTTGATGACAATTTACAAAACTCCCTTTTCTATATATAGGAGTCCATGGGGCCACAATGTAATCCTAGTGGGCCACAATGTAACTTAGCCCACCCAACAACAATAATGTAAGGTGCACATGAATAACAATATAAATACAGGTATAACATAACAATATGTATACACTAACATAATAAGGGACTACACTATTAATATAGGGACTTAACATGCCCCTCTCCTTCAAACAAGTGTTGTCCTCAACGCTTGATTATTTCTTGATGCTTCTGTATAAAATTCTCATCCTCCCATGTGAAATCTTCTACAGGAAAGTTCTTCCACTTGCTGAGATACTCTGAAATTGATCGTACTTGTCGAATTCTTGTTTCTATGACTGCTTCATAACTTCTTTCGATGTGATGTTGATCTTCCTGTTGTTTCATTAGATTCTGCACCAAAGTTGGGTTATCCTTTGAGAGTTGGAGAACTTGTTGTTGATGCTCGCTATGATCTTCCACTAATTTATCATCCATATTAGCTATTATTTGATCCTTCAAACCATCCAACTTAGCCTCCATTTCTGCTTTTAAACCATCTATTTCATCTTCGATTGCTCTTCGTAAGATCGAAACTTGTTGCACTTGGTACCGTAATTTTGATATCTCATACTGCAACTCTTCCTCTTCATGTGTCATAGTATAGATTTTTGAGGGATTAATGGGTATGGAATTATTTTTTGGAGGCATTATAGAACCCAATACTGATAAAAATTCTAAAATATGCACTTGGAATCACTTTAACTTGATTATTCAAACAAGACTTGTGCAATTTGAAAAAAATACACACCTTTTTCTTGCTTTGAGGAGCTCGATATTGAAATTGTATTATCTCTGTGATTGCAGATCTTCAATATCTGAAATTCAGCACTGTAGTAGCCCTCTAAATTTTCTTTTTAATGCCACAGGTATGACCTGATTTGGATTCTCCAAGACAAAGTTGTGTCCAATCTCCCACAATGACCTAATTATGGACTGGTTCAGTAGAGCGAACTTGTACGACTTGCCACGTGTCACTGTTTCATCCTTTGTCTTTGAAATTGATAGCCAATAAACTACAGTCTGTTTTCTTGTGATCACTTTTTACGGCACTCCAATCCGATGCCCAGAGAGAGAGTTATTGAACTTTTCCCACGATCACCTCTTTGAGATGCAATTCAGGAGCCTGAAAAAGCACTACCTTCCACAGATCATATCTCCAAAAATATTGCGAACCAAGCTCTGAAAGTTTTTGACGAATTTCCTCAGGATTTCAGCTTCGCACCATATGAATTTCAGATTCTGAACCTTCGTAGAAACAGATTTATAGCGAAAATGCCACGATGACCTGTTTAGGAGCTTGAAAAAAGACCTGACTTCCACAGATGATATCTCCGCAAATATTGCGAACCAAGGTCTGAAATTTTTAGACAAGCTTCCTCAAGATTTCGGCTTCGCACCCTAAAAATTTCAGCTTCTGAAACTTCGTAGAAAAAAAGTTATAGCGCAAATTCCACGATGACCTGTTTGGAGCAGCGAAACCCTAGAATCCAAAGCTCCGATACCAAATGTTGTGTAACCAGCTCCAAAAATAGAAGAAAAGAGATATGAACGCCTTAGAAATAAGCCACTTCGAGGGGGAAACCTCCAATACATTACATAAATGAACAATTCTTGGATGATACAATTTACAAAACCTCCTTTCTATATATAGGAGTCCATGGGGCCATAATGTAATCCTAGTGGGCCACAATGTAATCTTAGCCGACCTAACAATAATAATGTAAGGGCACAATAATAACAATATGGGGGTTACAGGGGTACAATAATAACAATAAGGGGGGATACACTAACATAATAAGGGGCTACACTATTAATATATGGACTTAACACATCAAGGAAGCTTCCATGAGAGGTGGCAAACCACTTCCTCTCTATGGAAATCCGTAGCCAAACCTCCCAACTCAAGATAGATAGCAGTCCAGGAATTTGTTAGGACAAAACTTCTGCCATTTATTTTTAAAAAACACTCCTTAAATTGGCTGGCGCGAGTGCGACTCTGGGACAAAGCGCCAATTGGCGCGACCTCTTTGAAGGATTTTACCCATTGGCGCGGGTACTGAACTGGCTGCCCGCGCCAATGCAAAAAGGGGTGTTTTTAGGGTTTTTCACAAGGAGATGTCTTCAGGGAGATGAAATTACATGCTCAGGGGAATGCCATGAAATTATTTTCAAGTTATGTCACTGCTCACAGGTCACAAAATGAGCCCTCCAATGTGTGAGACGGGAAATGGTAGGGATGGTGACAAATTGCTCTATAACAGTTGGTTTAACCAGTGTAGTGGATGATATTGCCTGCTCTCTGATATATGAATTAATTGAATTCATCTCTTAGATGTTTCTAGTTATAGATTTAGTTGGAATATTTGTGAACACTGGGGATTAGAGTTAGCCCTGTCCACTAGGATCTTTGTGCGACCAGCTGGTCTGTAATTTTGTGCTCCGAACCTGTGATTATCTCCTCCTCTCCTACCTTCCATATCACAATCATCTTTAAGATCCTATGTCTCAGATGACTAGCCCAATTGAAAGCCTGCCTATTGAGTAGCAAGCAAACCCTTTCCTGACTCCATGCCCAATGGTCTTGAATGCTTTTTTGGAGTACTTCACTTCTGCCTTATCCCTCTTTGCTCATCTTGGTCTTACATTGAACCCTTCTTTCCTGATAACCAACAACCAAACAAACAATCCAACAAACAAACCCCGAGCTTTATAACTAGCCTAACACCTTAAAATTTGAGCTTCCCAGACATAAAACCTTTGCTCATATAGAGAGATCCCTCTCTAGACCCAGGAGGGCTAGATCCTGAGGTCTAAAAGTGGTTCTGATGTTGTGTCATCTTTTGGTATTTCCAACCTTGCCAAAACATGGGAACCCCAACATAATGGCGACTCCGCTGGGGAACATCTTGAGTGCTTTTCACCTTAAACATCTTTAGGCATTCAAAAGACCTACAATCTTTGGTTAGGTTGGCAGTTAAACACTCCTATTATTACATAAACCTCTACACCATTTGTTGTGTTTTCCCATACTCTTGGACAGAGTCTGGAAAGGGCCAGGTAGCCTCCAGATCTCACGCTCTTTCAGAGTTGACATATCTGGTAAATTCCCTCTCAGTCAATCTCTGGTTAGAGTTTGCTGTGTTTGGGAGATATCCTTGAAAAGGGACATCTCATAAGCACTGTGGTAGACAGTGTACCCTCCAAAAACATCCTAAAACCTTCCACCTGGCAACTCCATATTCCCTAAAATGTTTAAAGACTCCACTGGTGATTAGTAGGCTTGTTGATTATCTTGGTTCACATTAGACTCCACTGGGAGACCAACCTCCATAACAACATCAACCATAGTAGAAGTAACAGGTAGGGTTAAGCTGCTTGGTCAGTAAACAACACTCTAGCTTCTGGAACCATTCATACAAGAGCTTACCCTGACCCTGACCCACCTGAAATAGTTGACAATCTTGAGAGAATCCTCAAGGGAACTCATACACCCAAAAGACCAACTATTTCCAAACATATCCATAGAGCTATTTCTGCACCTGAAGATCTTACAGCTCTATTAGACCCATTTCTTGACCTAGACCCCCCAAACAGTTTATCTAGAACTAGGTCATTCAACATCTTGGACCAACCAGATCCTGAGCTTCCTGTTTCACCACCTCAAAGTGGTAAACACCCTGGGAATAGACAGACCCCTCCATCTACACCTCCTGATCTACATTTCATACAAAACTTGGGGCTCAGTCACCCTAGGTCTGCTCATCAGTCTTCTGCTGGTCATAATATCCCTATCATCCATATACCAGCTGCTCAAGTTAACCCTTTACCTCATCAATATATCATTATGGCAACCTGGTATGCACCTCTGGTTTTACCCCAGCCTCTAGTACCCTTACCTAATGGTTATCAGTCAAAGATCCCACACTTCACTGCAAAAGAGTCCATCACAGCCTAGAAACATGTAGATAAGATGGAAGATTCTTTTGACTACATGAAAATAGATGATGATACAGTCAAAATGAGAATCTTTGCCCAAAGCTTAGGGGGTGATGTGAAGAAATGGTTTAAAGGCCTACCTCCGGGCAGCATTAATGACCTCCCAGCTCTATATCAGACTTTCATAAACAAATGGGAAACTAGGGCAAATCCACGCCAACTCCTGGCTGAATACATGACCCTAAAAAGAAATGTAGGAGAGAGTGTCCACGATTACACAACGAGATTTAACAACATTTACAATGCCCTCCCTCCACATATGAAGCCCCCACAAGGTATGGCCCTAGAAAAATACCCTGAAGGCTTTGATGCTGACATGGCATACGAGCTTAGGGATAAAGAGTACAACACATTGGAGGACATGCAGAAAGGAGCAGTGAATATAGAGGCAAATCTGATTGAAAAAAGAGCAAGACTGAAATCTGAGAGAATGGTAACATACAGAGATGAAAATGTAGCTTCCACATCTGACCAAAATTATGATAAGTTGTCTAAAAATGTGGAAAGGTTACAGCAAATGATGGAAAAAATGGTTGTCACAGTCAGTAACCAAAATAGAAATCAAACCCAGAACCAAAACTTTAGAAGGAACAATAACACTCCCAACAGACAAAAAGAGTCAGATCAACAAATTATTCCCCCATTCCAAAAATTTCTTGATGAAGATGAGGGGATCATAGAAGAGTCTGAGGGGAACATAATAAACATGTTTGAAATAGAATATTCGATCCATAACTTTTATTCAGAAGAAGATCAGCCTTCACCCTCTGGTTGGGAGGAAGAATGGTTGGAATCTGAAGATTATAGATTAGGATTTGAAAACGCCATGATGCAGGTCAGGGAACAATATGAGCTTAGAAGCAACAAGAGCCAAGAAAATCCTAAACCAAAAGCCTCTGAGGTCACCATCAAGAAAAGACCTGAGAAAACTTCTAAAGAAATTGTTGAAAACAACAAATCAACAGCTAAGAGTTCTGGAAAGAATAAAGAAAAAGACAGCCAAAACACTAATGCACAAGGTAAACTAGCTAGCAGCACTAGCACTACAGTTAGTGCTCCTGATAAAACTATCACAAACGCTGTACATAATGAGAATTAGCACACTGATTTGGCCACCAAGGTAGTGGCAAATAAAAAAGAGATGAGCATCCCAAAGAGTCAGTCCACTTTCAACTTGGAAAGTGAGATTGCAAAAATTAAAATCTCTGTCCCACTTTCTGAGCTGGCCACTCAAGATGTATATAAAGGCCAAATTTTGAAAGCATTAAATTTAGGTGAGAACAGTGACACTGTAAATCTGAATGATGATCATCCAGCGCTATTGTTTGGTCCTAAGATTGAAGGGAAGTTTCAGGAAGGGATAGTACCCCCTTTTTATGTCAGTCTTAACATTCATGACAAGATTCTTCATAATGCTATGCATGATTCTGGAGCATCACATAACCTAATGCCTAAGGTAGTCATGGAAAGGCTAGGCCTAGAGATAACGCGTCCTTACAAAGATTTATATTCATTTGACTCTAGTAGAGTAAAGTGCCTTGGCCTGATCAAAGATTTATGTGTAAGCCTTACTCAGATTCCTGCCAAATGTATGGTCATGGATGTTGTGGTGGCAGATGTGCCACCCAAGTATGGCATGTTATTATCAAGATCATGGGGAGCCAAGCTACAAGGAACAATGCAGATGGACGGGGCTTATGCCACAATCCCTATCTTTGGCCAACTTAGAAGACTATACAGGGAATCACAATTGAAATTCCTAGTCAGTAGCCCCGAGAAACCTGAAAATTAACCGCTATACTCTGTACATACAGAATTGGATTCCTTTATCTTCTGCAATGATGAATATTTGGGGACACCAAAATCTGATAACGTAGATACAAGCAAGGGTACACATGATGAAATAGAGCAAATGGAATTTAACATACTGGCTACCCTAGACTCAAAGGAGGAAGACGCAGAAAAATTTGAATAGTGCACTGAAATAACAACACGAAGTGAACCAGAAACAGAATGAAATCAGCCAACTAGTCACCTCTCTATCTTCAACATCCATAACGGAAAACTAGACAGCCCACAGCCTAGTGCAGACCCTATAACGCAACATAATGGTGAACCCAGCTGTAGGGAAAGGAGCGATAACGAAAACAAGAGTGAACCCCTGTGGGAAATGAGTTTCAATGGGTCCTGCACAAGGAGAACTACTGGGGTAGGAGTATGGATACATAACACAGAGAGTGATTACGCAGACATCCATGCCTGCAACCTGCACTTCAAATGTACAAACAATGTTGCAGAATATGAGGCTCTGATCCTGGGCTTAACTCTGCTGAAAAAATTAGGAGCTCATAGGATATCCATGCGTGGAGACTCTGAGCTGATTATTAAAAGGGTAAATGGTGAATACACGACGAAACATCCTAGGCTAAGAGCATATAGGAATGACACTATGGATTTGTTGAAAACCTTTGTTGAATACGAAATAGTGTTTGTTCCTAGGAGTCAAAATGTCATTGCAAATGGATTAGCTTGCCTAGCTAGTGCATATCCTAAGACTCCCAGTGATCATCGAATCATCATTCATACCAAATTCAAACCTGTAGTGCCAGACAACGAAAAATATTAGCAGGTCTTTGAAGGTGATAAACAGATCAAAGATTTCCTGGTAGGCAGAAACGAGTTTGAATTTTCTAATTTAGACTCCAAATATGACTATAGCTGCCTAAGTGATGAGTCCTCAGATGAGGAAGAAACACCCTGTAATATAGAAATAAACTCTTTAAATGAACAAGTAGGAAACCCAGATGAAAAATGTGAAAACGCAGATAGTGAAGAAGTGGAGGTGCTGCAGGCCAAAGATAAGAATATACCCAGAGGCCTGGCACCATTAGAAGACCTCTTTGACTTTGACGATGTAGCAAAGAAGCCCACTATAGAACATGTAGACTCTGATGTTGAGGAATGCAACATAGGCACTGAAGACAAGCCCAAAATGATCAAACTGGCTAAGTCCCTGCCTTCAAACATGAAGAAAAAATACATCAAACTTTTCAAGGAATTCATTGATGTGTTCGCTTGGAGTTACGAGGACTTAAGGGCCTATGACAAAAACATCATACAGCATAAGATACCCTTGAAATAAAATCAGAAGCCCTTCAGACAAAAGCTTCGTAGGATAAACCCAAAACAATTGCCTGCAATAGAAAAAGAGATCAAGAAGATGTATGAAGCATGTATAATTGTGCCTGTAAGGTTCTCTGATTGGGTATCAAAATTAGTGGCTGTGAGAAAGAAAACAGGGGAAATCAGGCTGTGTATAGACTTCAGGAATCTTAATAGAGCCTCCCTCAAAGACAATTACCCTTTGCCAAAAATGGAACATATTCTTCAGAGGGTAGTGGGCTCTCTCTTCTTGATGGTTTTTCAGGTTACAACCAAGTCTTAGTAATCCCAGAAGATCAACTCAAGACAACCTTCACCACTCCATGGGGTACCTTCATGTATGTGAAGATGCCTTTTGGATTGATGAACGCTGGAGCCACCTTCCAAAGAGCGATGGACATATATTTTTCAGATGAGATAGGACACTTCATCGTTATTTACTTAGATGACATAATAGTTTTTTCCAAGACTGAAGAAGAACATCTGAAACATCTGAGGAAAGTGTTTGAAAATTGTAGAAGGTTTGGTCTGTCCCTGAATCCCAAGAAGACTGTATTTGGGCTGCAAGAGGGAAAACTTCTTAGCCACATTATATCCGAAAAGGGAATCAGGATAGACCCACAACGAGTTGAGGGAATACCACAAGTCACACACCCGAGAAACATCAAAGAACTACAGTCCTTCATTGGGAAAATCAACTTCCTTAGGAGATTTATTCCCAACCTAGATGAACACCTCAGAAATATGACTAACATGCTGAAGAGAGGTGTGGGAGTTAAGTGGACTGTAGGAGCTAAGCAATCTTTTGAATCAATGAAACTTGCACTTACCCAAGCTCCCGTCCTAATCAACCCAAATTTCTCAAAATATTTCTTGATATTTTCATTCGTCTCTGAGCATACAATAGCTGCGGTCCTACCGCAGAAAAGCACAGAGGGAATGGAACAACCCATCTCATTTTTTAGCAAAGCACTCAGAGATGCACCCTCGAAATACAACATAATGGAGAAACAGGCCTATTCTCTGATCAAGGCCTTGAAAGACTTCAGGGTGTACATATTGCATTCTCACACCGTGGCTTATGTGCCCAACATCATAGTCAAAGATATACTGTCCCAAGACCCAGATGGGAAAAGGGGCAAATGGATAGCTGTGATCTTAGAGTATGACCTTGAGATAAAACCCACCAAACTGATTAAAGGTCAGGGCTTAGCTAAATTAATGGCTGAATCAAACCTACAAGCCCTAGACATTAACATGATAAGTACCTTGGATGAGCAACAAGAATTGCCTGATTTCACTGTTGAGGAAAAATTTCAGAGCTCTCCTTGGTATTCTGACATTCTGTATGTGCTCACCAACCTCAATGCTCCACCTAAGCTGTCAAAGACCAAGGCCAGATTCCTGAAGCTAAAAGCTAGAAACTACTGCATTTTGAATGAAAACTTATACTGGAAAAATCCAAATGGCCTATTGCTTAAATGTTTTCCAGAAGCTAAAGCTGAGAGAATTGGATAGGAATTCCATTCTGGAGAATGTGGGGGCCACCTCAGTTGGAAAGCCACTGTAAACAAAATACTCAAAGCTAGCTACTATTGGCCCACACTCTTCAGTGATGTCCATAAAATGATAGTTTCCTGCCACAAATGTCAGATCTTTGAAGGCAAAAGAAAAATCCTCCCGTTACCCCTACAACCCATCACAGTTGAAGGTCCCTTTCTGCAATGGGGTCTCGACTTCATTGGGGAAATCCACCCTGCTTCTTCTGGGCAACACAAATGGATCCTAACAGCCACAAACTACTTCACTAAGTGGATAGTGTTGGGAAAAATACTGAGAGGGGGGGGGGTGAATCAGTATTTAGGGCATACTCAAACTTTTTACTTTTTCTTACTTCTAAAACCCATACGCTACTTTCCTGATACAGACTCGCGTATATACGCGGATAACCTTTAATAAACTTGCGTATACACAGAGATCTAATTATGCCATTAATTCTTCACTTATATCATTCCATCATTCATTCATTAGATGTTCTATAAACAGTAAACATGTGCAGTAAGAACAGAATAAACCATCACACATAAGCATCACACATGAACACCAGGATTTTTAGGTGGAAACCCAAGTCGGGAGAAAACCACCGCTGCAGTTGCTCAGCCTTCAATATTTTATTATAGAGAAAACATCTTACAACATATGTACTGGTGCAGACTTATACCAGTACGCAGGCACCCACCTGCGCTCATTTACCAGCCTCTCCTGGAAGGGAGCTACAACCCCCTGACTGAAGGCTTCGACCCTCAGCACCACCAAGGACCACGTTTCATCAATTTTCAGACTGGACCCAACCCACACAATTAAGCTCAAGGAACATTCATCAAACCAACAACTTGATCTATAGCAGCATGATCAATATTCGAACACCCCGGATCATCATTGACAGATAGCAGTAGAACAGATCAGACATATTATTCCACATACTTCAGCAAACCCTAGATTTCATAAGCGCTTTTACTTCTCTGAATCTGCGTATACAGCTGCATATACTTTAGCAACTATTTCAAGACAAACTTCACATTTCATACACGCTTTTGCTGAATCCAAACTGCGTATATCTCTTCAAACATTGTAGGTCAGCGCAATTCTTTAGAACAGATATATATAGCTCAGATTTTACCCTTCACTTCAGACACATGTTCGCCTCATCTCATTCCATAAACATATCTAGAAGATACAAATACATTTCATATCTAGAGATCCCTCTTCATCATTTTCTTCATAGTTGCATCATTGATTCAGATCTATCATCAAACTGTTACCCTTTCCATACAGATATATTTCAGAGTGAAGTATTCATTTCAAACCCAGACTTATGCGCTCTTGCACAACGATTTCCTTCTCCTTATATAGATTTAGCCTTTATCAATACCATGAGCCAAAACCATGAACCTCTAATGGTATTCCTTTAGTTTATCCCCGAGGCTCTTCGATTTCTTTTTAATTTATTTTATTCAAACGAGGAGATTCAAATTATCTATGTGCGCCTAGCCTTTAACCCAAAGTTTAACCCTTTGTATTTTATAAACATTATCCAACGCTTTTCCATACGCAAGTGTCTTGTTGATGTGGTGAGTTCCGCAAGCGGAACAACCATACATCTCAATCGTTTTGTATTAATAATTGTGCCAATCCAATTTGAAACCTTAACCTCCGTTCTTCCATGCACGAATCATCCCATTCGGGATCTTCAATAATATTCAATCTTTTATCTCCACCATATAATATTATAACTATAACCCGAATGGTTATTTTAAAAATTTACACTGTCCCCGTAACATTTCTTTTATTCAAATTTCATTCTTTGACCCCGGGCCCACATCGCAGATGGCCATTTTGTGATGGCGCGATCAAACATATGGCGGAACACTTGAATATGCAATATTGCGATCTTGCGATGGCGCGATGATCGCATATCGCAAACAACAAAACTTGCGATGGCGGAAATAACAAATATGTGATATTACAATAATGCGATATTGCGATGATCGCATATCGCAAATAATCCATATCAACAAGACACTTGAAGCTTCAAAACTACGCTTTGCGATTTGCGCTCAAGTGGTAGGGACCACTTGTCCTACCACATTCAAATATTTAAAGTCTTTCTGCATACTTTCATAAATTTTCTTCAACTTTGTTGTTGAGGGCTTAAATTCCCGAAATGACTGTCTGAATAACTCTACTCCTCCGTAAATTAGATTTTACGGGAATAACTGCGTTCCACTGTAAAGACGGCTCTGCCCAACACCATAATCAACTCTCCTCTGCAATTTGTGGCTGCGGCCCATGACGATTAATTCATCCTTACACATTTCTCCCATCCTTCTTGAATGCGTGTTGATGTTCACCAAAATTCTAGCTGCGCCTTTTTACTCTTTTCTCCCCGATACATCTCTGCTTTGCTTCGATCTTCTCTCTACGGTAACCTTTGCCAACAATCTCCTCCTTCTTGAGTACACTACACCATTGTGGATTTACTTCATTAACAAGTAGGATTCTCGATCACGGCTTCATCAAATATATTTCCATCAACTTTATCAAATAGGTTGTCATTTTCATCAAGTAGGTTGCCATCAAGGACAACACATTACATCATATTGCCAACAATCTCCCCCTTTGGACTTGATGGAAACCATGATGGTGTTTGATCACCACAACAGATAGATACATCAAATACCATGATACTCTCCCCTTATTCAAACACCATGATAATCTCCCCCTTTGACATCAAGGGCAAAGGGTGGATCAAAACCAAAACAAAGTTTTTCTTCACATGTAGAAAGAAGAGCTCTTGTAGATCTGATGTGTACTGAAGGTACCATGCCCCCCCTTAGCTTGTGCATCCTTGGTTAATCTTCGTGCCTTTTCATTATCGTCCGTGCCTCTTCATCAAGCGATCGTCGTCCAATGGCTTCTTTTTAGATCGACGGCGCAAAAGCAATTTCGCTGGCCGTCCTGGGTCGATTGTTAACGTGTGAAGGATTATCGTTATCGTGCACTTGGAGGTTTTGCAGGGACACGTGTCAAAACCTCTATGGATTCGCTGCCAATCCATGAAATACCACGTATCAACGAAAGGTGGTGCGAAGAAACCCACGGTTTCGCTTCAACCCGCCGTCACTGTTCCTCTTGGTCATGGTTCCGTTCTCCATTCTAGGTTCCGTTTGCGTGTATATATGTGAATTCTTCCCTTTATGTGTAATTAACCAACTGCTCCATATCTAAAGAAAAACTTTGATTTATGTATTCTTCCTCCGGTTATATATATATATATATATAATGTGTCCTGTATATATAGAGCGCGTCCGAGGCACACTGTACCGTAAACCCAATATCGTATACAACAACACGAATCTATCCGTTCATACCACTGCATCTTTAGACCTTCCATACTCTCAGTCACCGAGGTTCATATCATATATTCAACGAATATATATATAACTCCACTGTCGATCGTATTAAAATTGATTCTTCGAACAACTTACAGAACCAGAGCATCATTAATCCCATCCATTATGCAGATTCACTTTTCTGAGCCGTGACTGAAGTATATATAGTAGTTAACACAGGGACGGAGTACATAATTGTAGAGTCAAAATTTCTTGCGCATGCACAGGGACAAAGTATCACCAGAACTCAATCGTACACAGGATTTATAATCTCTTTGTCCCTATTTCTTTGACAGATACTGCAGCTCTGTGGCTCAAACTGTAGATGCATTCTTTTTGTTTCATCTGCTGCTTCTGCTACCTCTCTGGCTCTTCTACCTTATGGATAGTTTAGGTGCTGCTCCTGTCTTTTCCATATGTTTTTCTTTTGAAGCAAAAAGACCTCAAGAGAGAGGTCATATTTTAGAACCATCATAATGCCAGCAATGCATTGCTCCCATCAAGGCTAATGCTCCCCCTGAACTTATGCCACCTGTACCTGTCTTCTTTACATCAGATGCACTATTTAGAAATAAACACAACTCAAATTATCTACCATGGGAATCATCATACATTGCTCCACCTATGATGATACATTACTAATCTCTATAATGTATCTCACATCATTCCTGTAGTCATTATGAGAAGTAAGCTTTAGAAGCGGATGACTGCAGTAGGGTCAATATTCCCTACATTTCTGACTGGTCCTCCTTCTTTTTCCAAATTTGCTTGAACTTTCTAACTGTGTGCTGAACATTGTCCACTTTCTCAGATCTGTTCAAGTTGCATTCCTTTTCTACATGTCCATACTTGTTACAAGAATAACATCTCATGTGTCCAAAGAAATAATCATAATGAGTATTTCTAATCTTCCTCCTTTTACAATCAGCTGCTTTATGTCCATACTTGTTACATGAGAAACAATATCCCTTGAAGAAACCAGAGTACCTTTCTTTGTAGGAACTGTTTGTTTGTGGCTGAAACAATCTTCTTCTGCAATTTGCTGCAATATGCCCAAAATTATGACATTTAAAGCATTCCACATTATTGAATGATTTCCTTTGAGAATTCATGATTGTTGGTTGACTTTTTGTTTCTTTCAACACTTCAGATTTTGCATTGACTTCCTTTGAATCATTAGCATTTCCTTGTGAACTAGATTCTCCTTTGACTGTTTCATGAAAACCAAGACCAATTTTAATAGAGGGAGACCTTTGACTACTAAGAATATTGTCCAAAATCTTAGTACTATCTTGAAGCCTCAAAAGTTTAACCTTTTCTTCTAATTTACCTTTGAGAATGTTTACCTCAACCTCCAAGGCTTGGTATTGCTTCTTCATGCTTTCTTCTTTCCTTCTTCCATCTTCTACTTGATCATTCAGATTTAGAATCTCTTCTTTCAACCCATTTTCTTGTGCTTCAAAAATTCGTAAGAGTTCTTCATTCTTCTTATTCGATGCTTCGAGGTCTGCTTTCAGAGAGATAACTTCTGCTTCAAGTTCTTCATTCTTCTTATTTGATAATTCTGGATCTTCTTTGAGAGAGATGATTTCAGCTTCAAGTTCTTCATTCTTCTTATGTGATTTTTCCAGATATGTTTTTAGAGAAATGTTTTCTGCTTCAAGTCCTGTTATCTTCTTTTTTGATATTTTCGGATCTTCCTTAAGAGAGATGATTTCAGCTTCAAGTCTTTCATTCTTCTTATTTGATTTTTCCAGATCTGCTTCAAGTCCTTTACTTCGATTGGATACATCATCGAACATCCTTTTCAGTCTAGAGATCAAATCTTTGTAGGCAGATTCTTTCTCATTAAATATTCTTTGTTGATCTTTGATAACTTCTTCTAGGTCCATAGCATTATTTTCACTATCTTCACAATTGTTTGCACAAAGAAGATTATCACAAGAGCCCCAATCACTACCTGATTCATCTTCTTCAATTTCTGCTATACATGTTTTCTGAGACATCTCCTTGCTTTGAGTAGCCTTCTTCTTTTGCTTCTTTCCCATTGCGACGGATCACCTTCAAGCGATCAAGCTTCTGCAGAAGGACCTGCTCTGACACCAATTGTTGGGAAAAATACTGACAGGGGGGGGGGGGTGAATCAGTATTTAGGGCATACTCAAACTTTTTACTTTTTCTTACTTCTAAAACCCATATGCTACTTTCCTGATACAGACTCGCGTATATACGCGGATACCCTTTATGAAACTCGCATATACACATATATCTAATTATGACATTAATTCTTCACTTATATCATTCCATCATTTATTCATCAGATGTTCAATAAAAAGTAAACATGTGCAGTAAGAACAGAATAAACCATCACACATAAGCATCACACATGAACACCAGGATTTTAGGTGGAAACCCAAGTTGGGAGAAAACCACTGCTGCTGTAATCTTAGTCTTCAATATTTTATTATAGAGAAAACCATTTACAATTTATGCTGGTGCAGACTCATACCATCATGCAGGCACCCACCTACAGAAAGGCTACAACCTTCTCTCGTTTACCAGCCTCTCCTGGAAGGGAGCTACAACCCCCTGACTGAAAGCTTCGACCTTCAACACCACTGTGGACCTCGTTTCATCAATTTTCAGACTGGATCCAACCCACACAATTAAGCTCAAGGAACATTCATCAAACCAACAACTTGATCTATAGCAGCATGATCAATATTCGAACACCCCAGATCATCATTGACAGATAGCAGTAGAACAGATCAGACATCTTATTCCACATACTTCAGCAAACCCTAGATTTCATAAGCGCTTTTACTTCTCTGAATCTGCGTATACAGTTGTGTATACTTTAGCAACTATTTCAAGACAAACTTCACATTTCATACACGCTTTTGCTGAATCCAAACCGCGTATATATCTTCAAACATTGTAGGTCAGCGCAATTCTTCAGAACAGATATATATAGCTCAGATTTTACCCTTCACTTCAGAAACATGTTCGCCTCATCTCATTCCATAAACAGATCTAGAAGATACAAATACATTTCATATCTAGAGATCCCTCTTCATCATTTTCTTCATAGTTGCATCATTGATTCAGATCTATCATCAAACTGTTACCCTTTCCATACAGATATATTTCAGAGTGAAGTATTCATTTCAAACCCAGACTTATGCCCCTTGCATAATGATTTCCTTCTCCTTATATAGATTTAGCCTTTATCAATACCATGAGCCAAAACCACGAACCGCTAATGGTATTCCTTTAGTTTATCCCCGGGGCTCTTCAATTTCTTTTAATTTATTTTATTCACACGAGGAGATTCAAATTATCTATGTGCACCCAGCCTTTAACCCAAAGTTTAACCCTTTGGATTTTATAAACAATATCCAATGCATTTCCATATGCAAGTGTCTTGTTGATGTGGTGAGTTCCGCAAGCGGAACATCCATACATCTCAATCGCTTTGTATTAATAATTGTGCCAATCCAATTTGAAACCCTAACCTCCGTTCTTCCATGCACGAATCATCCCATTCTGGATCTTCAATAATATTCAATCTTTTATCTCCACCATATAATATTATAACTATAACCCCAATGGTTATTTTAAAACTTTACACTGTCCCCGTAACATTTCTTTTATTCAAATTTCATTCTTTGACCCTGGGCTCACATCGCAGATGGCCATTTTGCGATGGCGCGATCAAACATATGGCGGAACACTTGAATATGCGATATTGCGATCTTGCGATGGCGCGATGATCGCATATCGCAAACAACAGAACTTGCGATGGCGGAAATAACAAATATGTGATATTGCGATAATGCGATATTGCGATGATCGCATATCGCAAATAATCCATATCAACAAGACACTTGAAGCTTCAAAACTGTGCTTTGCGATTTGCGCTCAAGTGGTAGGGACCACTTGTCCTACCACATTCAAATATTTAAAGTCTTTCCGCATACTTTCATAAATTTTCTTCATACTTGGTTGTTGAGGGCTTAAATTCCCGAAATGTCTGTCTGAATAACTCTACTCCTCCGTAAATTAGATTTTACGAGAATAACTATGTTCCACTGTAAAGACGGCTCTGCCCAACACCATAATCAACTCTCCTCTGCATTTTGTGGCTGCGGCCCATGACAATTAATTCATCCTTACATTTCTCCCATCCTTCTTGAATGCGTGTTGATGTTCACCAAAATTCTGTTGCGCCTTTTTACTCTTTTCTCCCATTCTGTCTCTGCTCCTTCTGATCTTCCTCTGTTAACCTTTGCCAACAATCTCCTCCTTAAACAACACACTACACCATTGTGGATTTACTTCATTAATAAGTAGGATTCTATCAAGCACAGCTTCATCAAATATATTTCCATCAACTGTATCAAAAAGGTTGTCATTTTCATCAAGTAGGTTGCCATCAAGGACAACACATTGCATCATATTGCCAACAGATAGAGGCCATACCTACTAGGAATGCCACAGACTCAGTCATCATTAGGTTCCTAGAAGGTCACATCCTATCTCGGTTTGGCTGCCCAAGGAAAATAATCATTGATAATGCTACTGCTTTCGGATCCAAAAAGATGGTTGATTTTTGTCACAAGTACCAAATAGCGCTTGGTCATTCAAATACCTATTACCCTCAAGGTAATGGATTAGCTGAATCTTCAAACAAAATCCTGGTGATCGTCATCAAAAAGCTGTTGGAAGAGAACAAGAAGTCATGGCACAACAAGCTAGTACATGCTTTGTGGGCTGACAGGCTTACAACAAAGAAGTCCATTGGCATGTCACCATTTCAGCTACTCTATGGGACAGAATTAGTGTTTCCCACCAGCCTTGGGATACCAGTGATCAAGCTGGTCTAGGATATCCAAACAGAAAAAGATAGCATGGTGAGGAGAATAAACCAAACAATCCATCTCCAGCAAACAAGGGAAGAGGTCTACAATAGAGCAGTGAAAGTCCAGGAAAATATAAAGAAATTATTTGACAAAAGGACCAAAGCTGCTGATTTCAGAATTGGAGATAAAGTTTTGAGGTGGGATTCGATAAGGGAGGATAAAGGAAAGCACAGAAAAATCGACAGTTTGTGGCAAGGTCCATACCTCGTCCAGGCCACAGTGGGTCCCAATGCTTTCTTCTTACAAGAACTAGATGGCACTGAGCTGTTTGGGGGTCCTGTCAATGGCAGGATGCTCAAACATTACTTCTGCTAATGTACAATTTCCAGTCTCCATTTCCATTGTACATACCATTGCAGTTTTTATTTTCGAAGAAAAAGAGAAAATGTGTTGTGTAACCAGCTCCAAAAAGAGAAGAAATGAGATATCAACGCCTTAGAAATGAGCCACTTCGAGGGGGCAACCTACAATACATTACATAAATGAAAAATTCTTGGATGATACAATTTACAAAACCTTTTTTTTATATATAGGAGTCCATGGGGCCATAATGTAATCCTAGTGGGCCACAATGTAATCCTAGCCGACCTAACAATAATAATTTAAGGGCACAATAATAACAAATGGGGGTTACAAGGGTACAATAATAACAATAAGGGGGTTACACTAACAACAATAAGGGACTATACTAGTAATATAGGGACCTAACATGCCCCTCTCCTTCAAAAAAAGTGTTGTCCTCAACGCTTGAGTAGCTCTCGGTGCTTTTGTATAAAATTCTCATCCTCCCATGTAGAATCTTCAGTGGGTAAGTTCTTCCACTTGATGAGATACTCTGAAATTGATCGATTCCGTAGTTGTCGAGTTCTTGTTTCCGTGACCGCTTCAGGTTCCAATATGATTTTTCCTTCCTCATCAAGTTCTGGCAATATTGTTTGAACTGAAATATTTTCACCTATAACCTTCTTTAAGCATGAAACATGGAAAACTGGATGCACTCGTGAAGAAGCAGGAAGCTCCAATTTGTATGCCATAGTACCAATCTTTTGCAACACCTTGTAAGGACCATAGTACTTTGGTGATAATTTATTATCCTTCTTAGCTTGCTCGAGGGAAATTTGTTTGTATGTTTGTAGCCGTAAAAATGCCCAATCTCCTACATTAAAACTTCTCTCACTGTGATGTTGATCTACCTGTTGTTTCATTCGATTTTGTGCCAAATTCAGGTTATCCTTTAAGAGTTGGAGAACTTCGTGCTGATGCTCAATGTGATATTCCACTGCTTTAACCTTCGAATTTTCCCTTAAAGATGATGTGATGGATGGTGGATGATATCCATAAAGTGCCATAAATGGGGTCATTTTTGCTGCAGTATGGAAGGAAGTGTTATACCACCATTCAACGAGAGGTAACCACTTGACCCATTGTGTTTGTTTATCAGATACAAAGCAATGAAGATATCCTTCCAAAAATTTATTTACTATCTTCGTTTGACCATCAGATTGAGGATGATAATATGAGCTATGAGCTAATTGAGTACCCAAACAAGAAAATAACTCCGTCCAAAAATTTCCAGTAAAAATAGGATCTCTGTCGCTCACAATGACCCTTGGGATTCCATGTAGCTTTTGAATTCTTTCCATAAATGTAGTAGCAACTGTACTTGCTTTAAATGGATGAGATAGTGCACAAAAGTGTGCATACTTGGTAAGTCTATCAACTACCACCATGATGACACTCTTTCCTTCGGACTTAGGTAAACTTGTGATAAAATCCATTGAAATCTCCTCCCAACGTTGACTTGGAATGGATAAAGGCTGTAGAAGTCCCGGGGTCTTAATTGTCTCAACTTTATTTTGCTGGCAAACCAAACATTCCGCCACAAACTTTTGAATATCAGATTTAAGGCCATCCCAAAAAAATTCTTTCTTCACCCTGTGGTAAGTTTTTAAAAATCCTGAGTGTCCCCCTAAAGGAGAAGTGTGCAATTCCAGAAGAATCTTTTGTTTTAGTTGGGAATTCTTACAAAGATATAAGCGATCTTTGTACCATAAGGAATCATTTTCTAAATAAATGTATCAGATGTACTAGGATCTTGCTGCAACTTTTGAATGAGTGTCCATACATCTTTGTCCTTCTTCCATTCATCTCTTGCTTCAATTATCCAATTTGGTTGGATAATAGAAATGGCACAAAGCAATGCTTCCACCTCTTCATTCTTTCTTGAGAGTGCATCTGCAACAACATTAAGCTTTCCTTTTTTGTAGATTATTTCAAAGTCATAACCCAACATCTTTGTGACCCATTTTTGCTGCTCTTCTGAAAATAGTCTTTGCTCCAAAAAAATTTTAAGACTATCATGATCAGTTTTTACCTTGAAGTGTCTCCCCATTAGGTAAGTTCGCCATTTCTTTAGTGCATGTAGTATTGCTAACATTTCCTTCTCATAAATAGGTTTATGTAAATACTTTCCTTTGATTGGACGACTTTCAAAAGCAATGGGTCTTCCTTCCGGCATTAAAACTGCACCAATTCCATTTCCTGAGGCATCACATTCCACAATAAAGGTTTTTGTGAAGTCTGGTGTAGCTAAGACCGGTGCTAGGCACATTGCCTCTTTAAGACGTTCAAAGGCCTTAGTTGCTTCAGGAGTCCATGAAAATGCATCTTTCTTCAATAATGTTGTTAGAGGTGCCGCTATTCTCCCATAATTCTTAACAAACTTGCGATAATACCCTGTTAACCTGAGAAATCTGCGCAACTGCTTTATGGTTGTGGGGACTTTCCATTCCTTAATGGCTTTAATTTTGTTAGGGTCTACCTTAACACCCTCGTGAGATACAATATGACCCTGATATTCCACCTCTTGTACTCCAAAGAAACATTTGGATGTTTTTGCATATAATTGTTTCTCCTGCAATAGTTTGAGCACCCTGTCAACATGTTCAATATGATCCTTCCAAGACCTATTGTAGATTAGTATATCATCAAAAAATACTAGCACAAATTTTCTAAGGAAGGGTTTGAAAATGGAATTCATCAACCCTTGAAATGTAGAAGGTGCATTGGTAAGGCCAAAAGGCATGACCAAAAATTCATAATGACCTCATGAGTTCGAAATGCTGTTTTTGGAATATCTTCAGTCTTCATTCTAATTTGATGATATCCTGAACGAAGATCCAACTTGGTAAAATAAATTGCTCCATGTAATTCATCCAATAATTCATCAATCACAGGAATGGGGAATTTGTCTTTAATGGTGAGCTTATTTAGCTCCCTATAATCTGGACACATTCGCCATGATCCATCCTTCTTGTGTACCAATACTACAGGAGCAGAGAAAGAACTTTGACTGGGTTGAATTATACCCGCCTCTAACATTTCTGCAATCATACGTTCAATTTCGCTCTTTTGGAAGTAAGGATATCTATAAGGCCCGATGTTTGGAGGAACACTTCCTGGAATCAAATGAATAGCATGATCATGATCACGAATAGGTGGGAGTCCTTTTGGAGTTTCAAACACCTTGGAATGATTGTCCAAGACTTGTTGGAGATCTGCAGAAATAGATGATTTTGATGTCGGAACTTCTAGTGAGCATAATTGTGCAATTACGCCTCATTGTTCTTTCTTTATAAGCTTTGTCATGACATTAGAGCTTATTATCCTTCCCGGCTTCCCTTAAATACCCCAAATGTTGATCCATCTTAGCTTGCACGCCATCCATCTTCTCTTCCATGCCTTTCTTCAAAACTTCCATTTCATTTTTTGTTGCTCTTTGCAAGAGTGAAATTTGTTGCACTTGCTCTTGTAATTTTGATAGATCATGTTGCAATTCTTCATCTTCATGAGTCATAGTAGACCCTTCTGAAGGCTTAATGGGTGTTGAATTATTTTTACAAGGCATCTTTTAGAACCCAATACTGATATCTATTCTACAATATGCCCTTGGAATCAATTCAAATTGATTCTTCAAACAAGACTTATGCAATTTGGAAAAAAAAATACACACCTTTTTCTTGCTTTTGAGGAGCTCGATATTTAAATTGGATTATCTTTGTGATTGAAGAACTTAAATATTTGAATTTTTAATGAACGTAGAGCAAATGGAGCTAGATCGAATACAGGGTCTGACCTGATTTGGATTCTCCAGGACAAAGTTGTGTCCAATCTCCCACAATGACCTAATTATGGACTGGTTCAGTAGAGCGAACTTGTACGACTTGCCACGTGTCACTGTTTCGTCCTTTGTCTCTGAAATTGATATCCAAGAAACTATAGTCAGTGTAATTGTGACCAATTTTTACATCACTCCAATCCGATGCCCAGAGATAGAGTTATTGAACTTTTCCCACGATCACCTATTTGAGATGAAATTCAGGAGCCTGAAAAAGAACTACATTCCACAAATCATATCTCCAAAAATATTGCGAACCAAGCTCTAAAATTTTTAGAAAAGCTTCCTCAGGATTTCGGCTTCGCACCCTAAAAATTTCAGCTTCTGAAACTTCGTAGAAAAAAAGTTATAGCGAAAATGCCACGATGACCTGTTTGGAGCAGCGAAACCCTAGAATCCAAACCTCTGATACCAAATGTTGTGTAACCGGCTCCAAAAAGAGAAGAAAAGAGATATCAACGCCTTAGAAATAAGCCACTTCGAGGGGGAAACCTCCATTACATTACATAAATGAACAATTCTTGGATGATTCAATTTACAAAACCTCCTTTCTATATATAGGAGTCCATGGGGCCATAATGTAATCCTAGTGGGCCACAATGTAATCCTAGCCGACCTAACAATAATAATTTAAGGGAACAATAATAAAAAAATGGGGGTTACAAGGGTACAATAATAACAATAAGGGGGTTACACTAACAACAATAAGGAACTATACTAGTAATATAGGGACCTAACAAAATGTTTCAAAAAACAGAGGAAAAAGAGAGGTTCAGACATGCTTAAAACATGAACCTCTGATGTGCAAAAGATTGGCTCTAATAAGCTCAAAACCTGAGCCAAAGCAAGTAAAGTAGCTGGTCCTAACATGCTCAAAATCTGGACCAGCAAAGAAGAAAGAAGAATCAGCTCTAACATGCCCAAAACTAGAGCTGAGATGAAGAAAGAAGCGACCCTAACATGCTCAAATCTTGAGTCACAAAGGGAAAGAAGGATGTTTCAAGTTTCAGATCCCAAACCTTCACAGTTTTGTTTTCAGTTTTCTGCGAATTTTGTCCAGGTGCAACTGTCTTTATGCCTCGGACCCACAGCAAGTCAGACAGTCTAATCCTGGCTTGACTGTTTTTCAATTTCTATCGTAGAATATAGAGAAGAAATCTGCTGGACTGTTTAATCCCAGCAGATAATTAGATCAGGTAGAGAAACATATGAGGCCAACAGTTTAATCTGGTCTCATGGAGAAATAAGGGTAGAATTAGAATAGGTTTATTTTCTATTATAAAAATAAATGATGTAAAGGGTCTGCTAGCTGAAATGCACCCTAGAAGAAGAAGAATGCTAGGATTGTAGTATGGACAGGTAGAATATGGAGGAAATTTTTCTGTTGATGTAATGTCTTCATAGTGTGGCAGCTGATCAAAGTAAGAAAGGGATGTGCCAAGAAGTAGGCAACTGGCCTACTCCAAAGATCTATTCTCTGAATTCTTGACTCTTTCAAGAAGAAGCCATCCCCATGTGGAGCCGCTATTAACCCCTTATGATTTCTTTGACAAAACAAGCAAGGGGCTAATTTATTGTATAAGCCTGCAAGGAATTCATTTCCCTTGTAAACACATCATCCTTGCAGCCTTTTCATGTCCCTGACCTTTAACTATTGCCCTTTGCTGTTACAGAGTTTATGAGCCTCAATGATTGCTAAATATCCTACTCCAAAAAGCCTGCATTACCCCTTATACCCCTGCAAATGTCCCTTTTTCCCTTTTTCCCTCTTTCTGTCAATGTGCCCATGCTCCTCCTCTATTCCCCTATTAATCCTCTAAACCCCCTAGATCCCCTTTAAACCCCATTTTTTCCCTTTGTTTAAACCTTTTTACCCTTTTTCCTCCCTATCTTTACCCTTTACAGGCTTCAAAATACATTAAAAGGGTTAAAAACCCACTTTGAAACATTATATCAAGCCTAGCCCCTCTTCTGCTGACCCCGCACCTTTCCTTCCACATGATCATAGCACTGGAAACACCCGCCAGTCCACAAAGGCGCTTGTCTCAGCGGGTTATCGAAAGTAGTTATGACCGTTGATCTGAGCGGGACGGACGACGATCGCTGCCCCCATAGCCACCACCATTAAAGCCATCCATCACTAATCCTCGCATCTTGACCATCTGTTCCCCGCAGATCTAACGGTTTGGATTTTACCCGCCTGTGGACCCCGCTCGCGCGCACTATTCAGAAACAGCCCGGTTTTCATCGCACCGCTAATGGGGGTCGAGCGGTTTTTCGTCATTGCCCAATGATTCTATACACCTTCTGCCATGTGTCCCCGCGTACGGCCCCGAAACTGCCCTCCATCGCACATTAACTTTCGACTCAGGACGCCGTGTGATATTTTTGAGAACCATTGGATCTGGAGCAGCCCATCTAACGGCTGTCACTTCACCGAGATGCTCGTGATTTAACCCACGACCACCGTACCCTTGGCCCACAGTTCGTTGTCCTCTGCTATGTTTCCCACCGTCGATCTCCTTTGAGTTCTGACGATCCAGATTGGTTTTCTCCCCATTGTTGACTATTCCACGATAGCCGGCTCTGCCACGTGTCCCACCGTACAGTCGCCCTCCCATTTCACATATTTTTTCATGGGTCGGGTTTATTAAGGTTTTCATTTATTTTACCTCCGCGCCAGCTCCCGACTGTAATCCATGTTGTTTTCACCGCGCTATGGGTCTCCACAATGTTTTTGCCATCTAACCAGCCTGCGTAGTCAGTCTAGCCACCCCCATCGCGTCCACCACTTCCATTGTTTTCTTAACGTGTTCTTGTATTTTGCAGGGTTACCAAGAGGTGGATAATTGTCATGGTGAACATGTACTTCTGTAATGGCGTGCTGCGCAGGTAGAAAGTTGGATTTGGAAGCTGGTACTATAAAGAAGTGTCAAGAAAGGTGGTGGCAGCATAAATTCTATCAAAGGACAAAGATTGAATCTTCGCAAATCTTTTCCGGTGCCATCAAAGCTCAGATCCTGCATTATCAAGGCATTTATGGAGCAGTGGGGAAAAACCAGCTCATGATCAAGGCTTCTAGCGTTAGAATTGAGTGTTTTGAGTTTTAATACAGCAATGTAGAGGCAAAGCACCAGGTCAATGATCCCACAGATTATGCAAAGGTACAACACGCAGAAATAAATGCATATTAGGGGTTTATATAGCAGCAGACTATTTTCCTCCTTAAAGGACAAAGCGCCCATGCAGTGCCCAATCCATGCCGTGTTCAGGAAGGTTTTTTAGCTTGAAATAGTCCCAGTACTACCAGAGCATTTACTCCATCAGTATGGAAGATTTCTTTATTTTTTGTTTATGCACAAGAAGTACTACACAATACTGTAGTCAGAGCACTTTAGAATCATATTAGAGCTATTTGTAGTCTGAAGTAGATCATTCGTTCACCCAGAGAACATCAGAGATTAATGCACAGGATTTATACAAAATGGGCTTTGGCCCTCTTTCTTTTCAGAAGTTTAATACTGCATTTAGTTCTCCACCTACCTCCTTTGCTCCTCCAGAGCTATAAATTCGTGAAGAACTCATCGTAATGGTTGTTGATCAGTTATCAGAGAACTGCAAGTAGCTTCTTTTCAGACACAGTCTCTGTGTAAAGTGTAAGATAGGTTGAAGGAAATGTTCTCAGACTGAGTATTCAACTATTGGCATGTTGTACTTGACTGCTATTTCTATTTTATATGACAAGCACATTTATTTGGATCCTGATCCGAAGTAGCAGTGATGTTTTCCTATTTCTGTATTTACATTCATTTCATTTCGTTTCAACTGGCTTGCATCAGAATATTGGCATAGGATTTACCCTTGCTAGGTACTCTATGTTTCTGCTCTCCTTTCCATTTATGTTTCTCTTCCTAATGTATTTTCTAGGAAATGATTTCATTTGGTTTAACCAATGTAGTGGATGATATTTCCTACTCTCTGATGTATGAATTAATTGAATTCAGTTCTTAGTGGCTTCTTGTTATAGATTTAGTTGGAATATTTGGGAACACTGGGGATTAGAGTTAGCCCTGTCCACTAGGATCCTCATATACCAAATGTCCGTAATTTTGTGCTCGAACCCGTGATTATCTCCCTCCTCTCCTACCTTCCATATCAAAATCATCTTTAAGATCCTATGTCTCGTATGAACTAGCCCAATTGAAAGCCTGGCCTATTGAGTAGCAATTCCTTTCCCGACTCTCCATGCTACCCGGTCTTGAATGCTTTTCTCGAGTACTTCACCTCTGCCCTTCGCTCTTATCCCTCTTTGCTCATCCTGGTCTTACATTGAACCCTTCTTTCCTGATAACCAGCAACCAAAACAAACAATCAAACAAACCCGTGCCTATAACTAGCCTAACACCTTAAACTTTGAGTCGCCCGTACATAAAAACTTTGCTCATATAGAGATCCCTCTCTCGACCCATGAGGGTTAGATCCCCGAGGTCTCGAAGTGGCCTGGCGTCTTTGGTACTAACCCCGCAAACATGGAACCCCAACAAGCAATATCCCCAACAAGCAATATATGGAAGCAAAAACAATTGAAAACAAGCTGTCACATGACAACTGGAAAGCGGATCATAGTTCCTCTCATGGAACTAGAACAGTGCATCCTTGGCCTGCATCAAACCAAATAGTAACAAGTGCTTTTCTAGCCACTTTTTTTCTGCCACAATCATTTTACAAGATAGCATCATGAAAGTACCAAGTGGTGTTAATGGTGCACACCAAAAATCATGTGGCTTCCCCCACAAACCACCAATGAGATAGCCAATCTCAATGCTACAAAAGGCTGCAAGTACATTATCATACCACATAAAAGAAGGAAAAAATATTCTTAATACATCATGCTACTCAAACAAGGAAAAGAAGTACAATACAAATTGTGAAATTATACCTCCTCCATCATGCACTTGAGATCTTGAGCTGAAATAGCTCAACTAGAATTTCTCCCTCACCTTCAATGAGTAGGGAAGTGGTTGTGACCTCCTCTTCATTACCATCCAGGCTATGCATCTCTCCATATGCTGAAATATGTCATGCTGGATGCCATCCCAAGTGAACTCCTCCATCAAATGGAAATATGCATCAAAGTGCATGGAAGAGAAGTCCTCATGTGCTGCATGTAGCAGCTTCTCCTTGAGACTAGAAGACCTAGTCAAGAATATCCTACCATAAGAATAGATGACCACATCATCTACTATGTATCTATCATCTCCATCCGGGTCATCAATAATCATGCATGCACTAAGATCCTTTGAGTACTCTACCAAAAGTTGAGACCTCCAATAGGGATTAATCCTCCTAAGAGACAGCACTGGTGATCTAGCATATGAAGCTCTCATCATGCTGTTGCCTGCTACTTTTACATCCCTCATGCCAAAGTCATCCTCCAAACTCCTTACCTCCCTGGAACCCAATAATGGTGAAACAAGAGGCAATATGTCTCTCACCAACTCTAACACAGTTGGCCTCCCAGGTGGAATGCCTCCATGTAGTGAGACATCAAAGTTTGAAGAGGACTGCATGTATGAGTGGGCTGATTTGTCCCTCTCTTCTCTGCGCAGTACAGTCTCCTTCCCTTGTGTAGAATTATTTAGAGATATATAAGGGTGAATGCTCATCATCCTTTTTTTTTGATCCTCCTCCTCTTCTTCCATGTGTGAGAATGCCTCATCCTCAATGAGAGACCCTTGATCTCGGTCATCCCTCAAAGAAAAAGACTCCATGTCTTCAAAAATAGAAGAGGGATCTTCGATAAATGGGGATCTTGCCCTTGGCAAGCTATCCTGCATGTTTTTATCCCCATTAAAATTATGGAGTGGATTTGGTTCAATAGGTCTCTCCAACTCATGCAAAGTTTTTGAGCCTTTGCTTTTAACAAATGATGGTTCACAATGTCCTTTATCAAATCTCCTCATCAATCCTTTAGTGAACTTAACATAAGTTTCCACATTTGCATGAAAAAATGAAGTAGAATAATTAAACCACCAAACATGGGCCATACCTTTGAGGTGCAGCGCTGCTACTCTGATGACTTCCTTCTCTGAAACTTGGTGTGGCTGAAAATAGGAATCTAGCTCTTCTACCCAAGCTTTTGTTGTGCACTCTTCTGATCCCTCAAACTGAGATAGGAATATTCTACCTCTCTTGCTTCTTTTGTGGCTGCTGGATCTTTCCTCCTTGAGTTTTCAAAACCCTTGGAAGTCTAAGTGCTCTCTGAATATCCATGATTGAGATTCATACTCCTAAATATAGTCACTCAAGGTCTCCTCCCTTGGTGCATCTTCTTCCTCCATCCTTATTGCAGTCAATGTGGGTAACAGACTGCACTGTGGATCTACATGTGTGGCTGAATGCTCACACCCATCATTTGAATAGCTAGGGCTTGTTTCAAACCCTTCCATAAATATTCTACACTCCTCCCCTTCCATCTCCTTGAGATATTCTTCAATACCTTCCAAGGTTTGGAAAAGAAGCAAGGAGATCTCCTCTTGCGTCATTCCTCCTTCTCCTCTTCTCTAAACAAGAAAGTAGGCATGTCACAATGTTGTAGATCATATTGTGTGGCTGAATTCTCACACACAGCATAAAAATTATTGGGGCTTTCTTCATGAGAATAACTCCTTGAGGAATTTGCATGTCTTCCCCTCCTCATTCCCCTGATTTCTTCCTTCAATTCATGCATGGCTTGAGAGAGAGTGTTAGAAAAAAATATTCTCTTTTTCCTCTATGTAATATTTCTTCAGTATTCTTCTTTATTCTTCTGATGGCTAGATCTCATAGGCTGAGCCAGAGATCATGCTCTGATACCACTGTAATATTCCAAATCTTGAACAGCTAGCAAGGCATGAATGGAAAACGCATTTTCCAGGAATGGATGCTATAGAAATGAAAAACAGCACTTGTATCCCTTATATATGAGTATCTAAGTCCTAAATGCAAGAGGGTATCAAAAATAAATCCTTCTAGGTGGGGCAAACAAGCCTCCCACACCTAGTATGGCTTGATAAATGCCCAATGAGGGACTGCAGCAATGTACAAAAATAGAAATGGATATGAAACATCAAATAAAATCATAGTACATGTTAAAAAAACATAGCCATCAATCCAAGCTACAACAACAAACTGCACTTCATTTTATGAGCCAAAAGTGAGGGAAAAGTAGCAATTTATGACCTAAAAAGGTAAATTTCAAAGATAAGCGTAAAAATAAGGGAAATTGATGGTGGTATCTTGTAGCTTAGGTCATGTGGGACTCACATACCAAATTTCACCAAAAACAAATGACTCTAGCTATGTTAAACAGATCTCCCACTCCCGATATGGCCTAAAAGTGCCCAATCCCCATGACTTGACTAATGAAGAATTTACTGAAGCACAGAAAGTGTTATTTTCTGAAGGTGATGGATGAAATATGGTATTTACATCATTAAATCATATCTATAGCATGTTTTATACAATTTACAATAGGTAAAAAGAATAATTAGATGAAGAAACCCTCAAGATTGAGGTGTTGCAACAACAAGATGGGACTGCAAAGCCTGACAACATTATTTTAATGATGCTAAAGCTGATATATATTACACATCAGATCTAGAGCATATCTGTACAAAAAAATATATATCCAATACAGATCTGTGTACTAGATGGGCTCCTTAATACATTCCCCTTGGGGATCTGAGCAAATCATGAACATTAGTGAGTAGATATGAGATCTAAGTTGCAGTCCTGCAATAATATTCAGGAATTCTGTATTAAATAGAACTAGATGCAAATCAGATCTGAAATGAACATGTATTGGATGGCCAATCCATGGACCACCAGTGTGCAAGGAGAGCCCCTTAACACCAGAGATCACTCCTCCAAAACGTTGCTCAAAACCCCTGCAACTTCCCTCTTGCAGATAACATAGTTATGGGAGAGAAATTGCACTATTAGCTTCAGTAATGAATAGGCCTGATGCCTAGATCTGAAAATGCAGCTCCAATGATCCAATACACTCTTCCAGGAGGTTAAAAGACACACTCACTGAGAAGAGGCACTAGATTTGCCTAGATCTGAATAGATCTAGCTTCCACTGCTGCAGCTTGAAAAAACAATCAAACCCTCAACAAGATCTGAATTGTGGTTGAAAGATGAATCTTGGCTCAAAGCTTGATAGTGGACAAGATAGAACAAGTCTCCTCCAAGATCTCTTCAAGGAAGGAGGTGGGATTCCCAACCAGGAACACCAAAGCGCTAAACATCACTATTTTTAGCTAAACAACTAGAGAATGTGGAGTGTATAAATAGACAACACCTTTAGAAATATCAAATAATCAACCCTCTCCTTGGTTTCCTCCTCCTTCTTTTATAATTTGGAAACCTTGTCAAACCCTAAACCACCTTGATGATTTAGCCTCATTCACATGAGTGACCTCCAACATGAACTGCGTTGTGCTTTTAGGAGATACATTGCATGTAGACAGTGCTATGGATTTGGTCCTGTTGACCCAGTCAAGTGGCCCAGTCTTGTTCACACTTAAGTGTGTTTATGAAAGTAGCTCAGATTTAGCTTGTTTCACATTGAGCATTGATTTATTTTGATGTTTAGGAGTTATTATTGGTCCTTCTTTACAATTTTATTCATAAGCATGAAAAAAAAAACAAAATTGAATATTCCTATTAGCTTGGGCTAATTAGGAATATTACACAGATGATTATACATAAAAAGTAGATTACTGATAAACAAAGATAAATAGACACATACTACTCATTGCCCCATCTGGAATCCAAACAAACAACGTTGTATTATATTAAGTTCAAACAACTATCCCAAATATGTGTCTTAGAGCACAAGGAGCACAATTATACAGAACTACAAAAAAATTCTTCAAAATTCTGAACCCTTGTTTCATCTCTGATCCCCCTACATATAGAGTTCCTCTGGGGGTTTATGATTGAATCAAATTCTCATGATCAATCCACACATGTGAAATCAAAATATCCTAACTGACCAGTGGAGCATGCATCAAGAAATCACTCCCATAAACATAAAATCAAAACCGGGTGAAAATGACATTCCACCAGCAAGACATCATAATCAAAACAGTAAAAGAAGTTGCATAGTTGGCCACAGAGGCCTAGTCTTGGAATCTTCAAATGGTGCGGCAAGGAGGAGCCATGAACAACTGGGTAGTTTGGTTTCCATCACATGATTCCATCTGCTGTAGAAGGTCTCCACTCTTTAATTCTCATGATTCGTTTTAACTGTACTGAAATGGCCAACTATGCTACATGTGCCCCGCTCTTTAGTGGAGATTACCTGGATCAACTGAATAAACCATGCCTATGTTGTTCCACAAAAATCCCATGCTTGTGTTGGAGATGAAGGGAAGATGGTGGAAGTGATGGTGAGGCTATCAGGATGATTAACACAAAAAAGAGAGGAACAAAAGCTATGGAAGGGCTACTTATGGCGTGACGGGTAGGTGGGGTCCAAATCCATATCGCAAATCATGAATTGGAAGCCTTTTTTATAAACAACGGGAGTTGAATGATAAGATATGCGATGGGAAAAACACGATGGCAGGGAAGGTGACATGGCACGAAGGTGGAGCCGCCCACATATCACAAATCACAAGCGAGATCATTTAGTTATAAGAAGTGGAGGGTAACTGATATGTTTTGTGAAGTGCGAAGTGCAGGGAGTTAAATGTGAAAATTTGCGGTGAGTGATATGCGATGGGTGGAAGTGACGTGGCAGAGGTGGGATCGCCCACAAAATCACAATCGGGGAATTTTTTGTATAAGGAGTGGGGTTAAGAGTTATGACTTGCAATGGGTGATTCATGATGAGAGGAGGATGACGTGGAAAGGAAGTGGGCCCGCATGTAGACTGCAATCTGCAATTTTTTCATGGAAGCAACAAAGGCTAAAGGTTATATTCTACAGAGTGTGAAATGTGATGAGTGGAGAGGTTGGTGGTGCAAAAAGGTTATTGAGTGCTAATAAGGTTTTGAATGGAAAGGAGTGGATTGTTTATGATAAAGGCTTGTGCAGGAAGGCGGGTCACTTTATATCGCATCGGCGGAGTTATAAGTGGAGAATGGTGTTACGAATGAGTTTGTGGTCTTGCGATACTGGGAGGTAAGGAACGAGTAAGGTGCGGTCTATGCCATATATATATATATATATATATATATAAGCGGCCTAAAGTGGGGGGCAGAGCTGCGAATAAAGAAATGTAGCGTGAGACTTTAGAAATGGAAAAATGAAGGCTAGAAGACAATAAATGAAGGTAAAGAGGATAAATGAGATGAATGAGGGCAGAAATGAAGTTTTCTCACCATTACACCTTATCATCCACACTTTCGCCTTTCTACTGAACTGAAAGGTAAATTTATTCCTTTGAAGCTCTTTGACAGTCAGGATTTCCCTTACTTTCTCCTTCTCCACTTTGGGTGTGGTCACAGGCCAACATTGGCTCCATCTAGGGACAACGTGATGTTCTTAGTGCGTTGAGAACCTGCAAACTTGATGCCTATGATTTATGGGGCACATGGAGTCACAAATGCATACGGATTATACAAAGCTTTATACCAACAGTCAAGTGGAAACAAAACGGAAGATGAAATGGAAGATGATATGTAAGATGAGATGGAAAATTTCAAATAGTGGAGGAAACAAAATGGGAACAGTGGGAGGTGATATGGAAGATGAAATTGAAAAATGCAGGAGGAAAAAAATGGAGTATAGACAGTGGAATGATATATATAATGAGCTGGATTAGCCCTCGTTAGTGATGAAAATAGAACTTGAGGAACTGCCCATTCATGGGCGCCCCAAGTATGTCTCCTTCTAAGTTCTCCAGCGCAACATTATTGTTGCCTTTGACCTCTGCCACCCTGAAAGGAAAAAACCAAAGGGGGTCGAACTTCCCATGTTTCCCTTTTTCTTCCCACCTGACATCTCATCGCAGCAACAAATCCCCTACTTGGATTTCCCTATCTTTAGCTCTTTGATCAAATAATTCTTTCATCTTTTCCTATTACTCTGCTAGTCTGAGGCTTATCTGTTCCCGTGTTTCACTTAACTCGACCAATTGATTAATTCTTCTGATAAGGTCGTTTTGCTCTTTTTCACTCTCTTGTAAGAATTGGGCTACAAGTAATGCAAGCTGAATAGGAAAGACTACATCTTTTCCATACACTAGTTCATAAGGGGAATAACCTGTGGATCTTTTAGTGGTGATGCAATTTTCCCAGAGTGAAAACTTGAGCTAGGATTCCCAACTCTTTTGGTTTTCATGGATGGTCTTTTTCAGAATCCTAACCAGTGTCTTGTTATATGACTCCACCAACCCGTTCCCTTATGGGTAATATGCAGTGGAGTGTTCCATAATGATATTATAGTGTTGAAAGAATTTCATGAACTTAGCCGATTTGAAATCCTAGGCATTATTGGTGATGATTTTAGCAGGGAATCAAAACCTGGCTATTATGTTCTTGTCCAGGAAATCGATCACTACCCCATCGGTGGCATTCCTTGCAGGCACGACCTCAACCCACTTAGTGAATTAATTCGTAGCAGTGAGGATCCATCAATGTTGATTGCTAGAAGCCAGGTGAATTTCTCCTATGGAGTCGATTCTCCACTGTTTGAAAGGTTCTTCAACATGTACTGGGATCAATGGGAGAGGTGCATACCTTTGATTTTTCGCAAACGTTTGACACTTATCGTAGGCCCGGATGCGAGAATGTATATAACCAAACATTTTAGGCCAAAAGAATCCTTCCCTCAGGATCTTGTGTGCAGTGGATCACAAGTTATAATGCCTGCCACATATCCCTTCATGGAACTCAGTCATTACTTGGTCAACTTCTTGCTCTGTTAAACACAATAATAGGATCCCCGCTGGGTCTTTCCAATATTGTCGTCCATTTTCCACGATGTAATTTTGAGACCTCAGCCTCAAGCTGTGGTACTTGGCCTTATCATAGTTAGGAGGGAATCTTAGTGTTAAAATATATTCCACTTTATCTTTATACCATGAGGATAGAAGGTACTTCATATGTGTCTTTTGCATGGAAGATTTACCTGATGTGCACTTGTATCATCCTGTGCTTCTCCTCCCCTCATAGATAGATTTACCCCCAGAGCTTGAAATTTGGATTCAGACAGAATCTTTTCCAGCCCTTGGCCTTTAATGAGTTTGGTAGGCTTTATCTCCATCTCGTACTCCTGAATCTTAGCTATCCATTTGCCCCTTTTTCCTTCACTGTCGCCCTGCACCAAGATATCCTTCACTGCTGTTGTGGGAACATAGGATGTTATGGCAGATTGTAACACATACCCCCAAAATTCCTTTAGATATTTGACCAGAGCATACGCTTGCTTTTTCAGGATATTATATTTCACTTTGGCATCCCGCAACACCTGGCTGAAGAATGCGATAGGTTGTTCATGCCATTTTTCATTATTTTGTAGTAGTACTGCAACCAATGTATGAGGAGAGGTGAAAGAGAAGATCATGAAGGGCTTCCCATAATCTGGACCTATCAGTATTGGAGCTTCTACAAATTCTTGCTTGATTCTGTCAAAAGAATCCATCGATTGAGGGGTCCACCTCACTTCACTGTTCTTCTTTAGCATTTTAGTGATGTTTCGGACGATCTCAGTATAATTTGGTATGAATATTCTTAGGAAATTTATCCTCCCCAGGAACACTTGTACCTCCTTTTTGTTTCTTGGTAGAGAAATGTCATTTATCACCTCTACTTGTTTTGGATCAATCTTCACTCCCTCCTTACTTACTATATTTCCTAGTAAATTTCCTTCTTCCAAGGAAAACATGGATTTTTGAGGGTTCATGGATAGGCCATACCTGTAGAATTTGTCAAAGGTTTGTCGAAGATGTTCAATGTGTTCAGCGTCACTCTTCAAGAAAAAATTGATGCCATCCAAGTAAATCACCACAAAATTATCCTGCTCTCCTATGAAAGCGATGTATATAGCATGCTGGAATGTGGCCCTGACATTTATCAAGACGAAAGGAATTCGACTGTAAATGAAAGTTCCCCAAGGTGTAGTGAATGTTGTCTTCTTTTGGTCTTCCTAGAGCACTACCACTTGATTATATCCTAAGAAGTCGTCCATCATGGACATGCGGGAGGATCCCACCACCTTTTGCAAGATATGGTCCATCTTCGGGAGGGGATAGTTGTCTTTGAGTGAAGCTTTGTTTAGATTATGGAAATCCACATAGAGCCTAATTTCGCCATTCTTCTTCCTCAAGGTACTAGGTTCGCCATCCATTCAAATTATCTTAAAGGGACAATGATCTTTTCCTTCAACAACTTTTTTATTTCCTTTTCAATAGCTTGAAGAAGAAGAGGATTGTTCTATGTTAGCTTCTTCTTATGAGGCTTAGCGTCCTCTTTGAGTGGTATCTTGTGCTGTATAATGTGAATGCAAAAAGTATTCAAATCATGGTATGACCAGGTGAAGACATATTTATATGATTGAAATAGCCTGAGGTACTGATCTCGGTATTCTTCAGGGACCCCTTTTGACAGCTTCACCACCTTCGGATCTTCCTCCATCCGAACATTTAAGTCCTTGACAAGCTCATCAAGGGTCATTTTGCTGGGGTTCTCCAGGATGTCATTATTTTCAAAAAATCTCTCCAATGGAACAAGACTCCTGGGAATGGCATTTCCCTTTAGTTGAAACACACAGTGCCTTGCTAGTGTCTCTTCCCTTCTGGTTTTTGGCTCTTGATTTTCATCCTCGGTGACTGAGTCGATCACCATATTTGAGAACTTTCCCACCATTTACACGAAACACTTGACCTACTCTTCATCCTCGAAGACTTGCCAATTATTTACGTTTTCCGGAATGGAGGGGCAGTATCGCACTTAAAACTCATGTCTGAGCAGGGAATTCTGCGAGGGGCAGAAACTACTAGTAGCCACAACTAGTGAGTCTGCAATTATGTTCTTATCCCTCGGCATGAATTGAATTTTAAAACCAGAAAAAGAGTTCTAAACATATCCCATACCTCATTTATGTAGGCTCTGAGCCGCGGGTATTTAGTTTGGCATTGGCTCCTGACTTGCCTCACTACTAGCTCTAAATCTCTAAACACTTTGAGATTATATATGTTCATGTTCCTTGCCTCCTGCAATCCCAATAGAAGTGCTTCATACTCAGCCACGTTATTTGTGGCTTCAAACTCCATCTTAAAGGAGAAGGGCACTAAGGAACCTTTTGGTGATATCAAGAGTACCCTGGCCCCGTTTCCTTCTCATGAGTAAGCTTCGTCAAACTGCAAGGTCCATATCTTGTTTTCCTCTCTTCTCATGGGATTATTTTGTGTTAGAGGATAGAACTTCATTTCTTGCAGGAAATTCTCATCCTCCTCGTGCATAATATAAGAGAATTCACCCTCTTTACCATATACCAGAGAATTTGTCGAACAACTGGCTTTAGTGACCATCTTCAAAAACTTGGATTCTCACTATAATCTTCATTCATCCCCACCAAATACTAGAATAGTGGTGTAGGTGCGGTCAAGTTTTATTGATTCTCCAATTTTGGAACCCCAAGATCTGGACAACAACATTCCAAACTGAGCTGGGATATCAGCTAAAATAATGTCCATTACCACACTTTTGGCCAGAATCTAGGCTATGTTTACTACTAGATATTTTATCATGCCCAAGAATTTCACTCTCTCGGAATCAAAATAATATAGGTATTTATAAGGCCTGGTAATCTGTAATGCCAACTGCTCCATGAAAGTCAATGGCAACAGGTTATGTGGAGCCCCGAAATCCAACATCCAATGGTGCAATAACAGGTCATGTATAACTAGAGTCACATAGCATGGGGGATTGGTTGAGTTCTTCTCTTCTACATGAGGTCCAAAAACTACCATGGGCCTTTCTTCTTGGAGATTGAGGCTGTCAGACAGAGGTCTTACAGCATGGGGCAACATGAATTTGGACACTTGGGCCTTGTATGAAGGTTGTTTTAGGAGCTCGATCAGGGGAACTGGGATCTTAACCTTCTATAATTATTTGAGGAGGTTAAAGGTTGTGGGATATTTTTCCGTAATAACTTCTTTGAACTACTCTTTAGGAGGGTCGGGCATTTTGAAGGGTATAGCTATGGAATTCTTAATTTTTGGAGGATCAAAGCCTTGTTTCATCAAAGTGGATGCATCATCTTTGTGACGGGTAGAATATTCTAACTGATTTTTCCCCTTACTGGCAGAACTAGGAGGGGTTTGTTCTTTTGATGTTGACTCAGTTCATTTTTCTCTTGCACTCGGGTTCTCTTTTGGGAGGACTTGAGATCATACTTCTTGTGGAGTTGAGCTTGCATGAAGTCCATGAACTGCTTGCAGTCAATATCTTGGTCTTCTGAAGGGACCTCCTTCTCTTCTCGCTCCTCTTCCAGGGCGAGTTCACCTTCCTCATCCTCAAAGTAAGCAAGGAATTGATTCTCTTGGTTGTCTGTGACTTCCCTGGCCTGTTCCTCCAGCTCTCCTTCCAAGTATAGAGGAGGTTGGATATTATCTTGCTATTCATTCCTTTCACGCTGCAGCAGTTGTAGAGGGGGATTCCAATACTGGGGATTAAACCCAGGTTAGGAATCATTTGGTTAGAACGAGGAGGGGAATTTTTGGCCTCCCATTCAAGCTTGACTAGCTTATTTCAGAGGTTCTTGATCAACTTATTCATTTCTTCCATTCTATACTCTTGTGATTTCCTCTCATAATTTGAAGTAGAAGCCTCCTCCTTGCTCTTTCTTCTTGCTTCATGCTTATTCTTCCCCTTGAATTTAACAGTAGAAGAAAAGTTTTCTTCTACCTCCAATGCATTAGTCTAAATTTGATCCAGAGATGTGGATTTTCTTTCTCTTAGGGTGAACCCAAACTACGGTTCAAAAGCTCCTACGAAGACCACTTTAGCAGCTACTTGGGGAGGATTTATCTTAGTAGGGAGATTATTATAGAGATTATTGAACCTCTTTATGAATTCTATTGCATCCTCATTGTGTCTTTTTTAAGAGCATTGAACTCTGTGAGGACATATCCATGATCCCTCTTTTCTCACCATTTTAGTGTGAATAAATTCTCCATTTCTTCCCAGGAGGTGAATATGTTATCAACTAGAGACTTGAACCACTTTCGAGCCTATCCATCCAAGGATTGGGCAAAAAGCCTCAACACCACATCTAAGTGCTCCACATTCACATTCTCAGCAAAGTTTTCAATGTGTCTCAGCATAGAAGTACTATCTTCCCCAGTGAATCGAGGCAGGAGCTTTAGACAATCTTGAGGCACATCGTTCAATACTTGGGGTAGAGCTAACAGAGCATACTTATTCAGGAGGAAGCGAGGCATAGCCATGAGGGGTGGTGGTGGTAAGTTCTGAGGATGATTTGGTTGTGGTATAACAAGTATATGTTGAGTAGGGGTTTGGATATTTATCTCTGAAGAGCTTTGGAGTCTATAACTTCTTTGACTTCGTCAGCCTTAGGAGTAGGGTGCAAGGGGGGAAGAGAGGTATCAGCGAATTCAAATTCTTCTTTTATGGTTGAACTAGCTAAAGTAGAGGTTTCTAGAGGATACTCAAGTACGTGGGATGTGGAGCTAGGACCGTGGATGTCAACTTTATGAGAAGAGGAAGGCGAATCATCTAGAGAAAATGAGGGTAGGTCAGCCTAGCTAGGCTACTTCTCCCTCCAGATTCTCTTAAATATGATTTTTTTAGGATCAGATAATGAAGGGGTTCTCTACTGAGAAGTATATGATTGGGTATGAGGCCTGGTGTAAGCCAGGTTTGCGCTTGCATTAGGGGAATTTGGAGGTCTAAAATGGGCCTCCTAAGAAAAACGTACAAAAAAATAAACTTTATAAGAACAAATAGGATTCAAGATGATGGTGTCATCCATGGGGGATGATTCACCATTTTTTAAGTAAAAGGGTAAAAATATTAAAAAATAATAAAATAATAAAACTACAATATGAACTCATGTTTTCAACTTATCTCACAAATTGTTTACTTAAATTTCGAGTGGGAGTACTCGTTGCATGCAAAATTTAATTATGCATCAAAGGAGTACCCATGTTGCTTACTTTTGATGGACCCTGCTACACCAAAAATGAGAAATAAATTAAAAAATCTGATTCTAATCACACTTTTTCATGTATTTCTCATTTTTCATGTAGTAGGATCCATTAAAAGTATGCAACATGGGTACTCCTTGGATAAGGAATTAAAATTTGCATCCAACAAGTACTCCCACTTGAAATTTGATTAAAAACTTTGGAAGATAAGTTGAAAATACATGTTGAAAAAGTAGTTTTTTCTTTTTTCCCTCTAAAATTTGATGATGTAATCAAATCTTATTTTATTATTTCCACGATTATTTTATAATTTCCTTAGGAGGCCCATTTTAGACCTCAAAATTCCCCTAATTATTTGAACTTTCATAATAGTGGAGTTGCCAAGGTGAGGGCTATGCAACTCTCAACCCTTTGTGGTCACCTGATTGAAGGGTGAAGATAATGTTATATCCCAGGGAAAGGTTTTCTAATTCGTTCCCTGGACAGTGTAAAAGATGTGCTGTAGCCTAAATCCAACGAAGTTTATAAAAAATAGTGCCTGCAGACATCTTAAAATAGAGAGTTAAGTATAAAAACATTCTAAGTTATAAGCGAGATATGGATAAAGAGAATGATGGTTTTGGTGTTTTCAGGAATGGAGAAGACCTTGGAGTCTGATTCATGTCAATTCCCTATACTGTGAGAGGGCTCAGGACGATGTAAGGCTTGATGGATTTCAAATGGGCCAAGTATAAAACAATGAGAAGAAGCTTTAAAAATATGCAGCGGTGTTGAGAAAGAACGGAGAAGGAACCCACAAGAGACCGACTTAAGAGGATTAAGAATATGTCTCCCGTGAACATAGAGGAAGCAGATATGAATGAGATATGGACAACAACATAGATTCATGTAGTACGAATTAAGGGAGTGCAGTAAGCTTAATACATGAACGTTAACACAAGAGCGTTATATAGACACGAATTCATGAATAAATTGTAGAAAACCGGCAGCGACATTACATGAATCATCAAAGCAGCAAAGCATGAAAGATGCTTATACATAAACATGATATTAATGATAAACAAAGAGAAACAGATACATAATACTCATTGCCCCATCTGGAATCCAAATAAACAACACTGTATCATATTTGTTTCAAACAATTGTCCCAAATATGTGTCTCAGAGCACAGGGAGCACAATTATAGAGAACTACAACAAAATTCTCCAAAATTTTGAACCCTTGTTTCATCTCTGAACCCCTTACATATAGAGTTTCTCTGGGGTTTATGATCGAATCAAATTCTCATGATCGATCCGCACATGTGAAATCAAAATATCCTAACTGACTAGTGGAGCGTGCATCAAGCAATCATTCCCATAAACAAAAAATCAAAATAAAATAAGGTGAAAATGCGATTCCACCAGAAAAAAATCATAATCAAAACAGTAAAGAAGCTGCATAGTTGGCCATGGAGGCCTAGTCCTGGAATCTTCAAATGGTGCGGCAAGGAGGAGTCGTGAACAACTGGGTAGTCGAGTTTCCATCACATGATTTCATCTGATGTGGAAGGCCTCCACTCGCTAATTCTCATGATTCATTTTAACCGTAATAAAATGGCCAACTATGTTACACGTGCCTTGATATTTAGTGGATATTTCCTGGATCAGCTCAATAAACCAAGCCTGTGTTGTTTCACCAAAATTCCATGCTTGTGCTGTAGATGAAGGGGAGATGGTGGAAGTGATGGTGAGGCTATTGGGATGATTAACACGAAAAATGGAGGGAAAAATGCTGTGGAAGGGCTACTGATGGCGTGGCGGGAAGGTGGGGCCCAAATCCATATTGCAAATCACGAATTGGAAGCCTTTTTTATAAACATCGGGAGGTGAATGATAAGACATGCGATAGGCGAAGCGCGGTGGCAGGGAAGGTGATGTGGCATGAAGGTGGGGCTGCCCGCACATCAAAAATCACAAGCCGAAACATTTAGTTGTAAGAAGCAGAGTGTAACTGATATGTTTTGCGAAGTGAAAAGTGTGGGGAGGTAAATGTTAAAATCTGCGTTGAGAGATATGTGATGGGCGTAAGTGATGTGGCTGAGGTGGGACCGCCCACAAAATCATAATCAGGGAAGTTATGGTATAAGGAGCGGGTGTAAGAGTTATGAATTGCAATAGGCGATGCGCGATGAGAGGAGGATGGTGTGGCAAGGAAGTGGGCTTGCCTGCAGACCGCAATCTGCAAGATTTTCATGGAAGCAACAAAGGGTAAAGGTTATATTCTACAAAGTGAAAAATGCGATGAGTGGAGAGGTTGGCGGTGTGAAAAGGTTATTGAGTGCCGATAAAGGTTTTGAATAGAAAGGAGTGGATTTTTTAAGATAAAGGCTTGTGTAGGAAGGTGGGTCCCTTTATATCGCATCAATGAAGTTATAAGTGGCAAACAATGTTACAAATGAGTTTGCGGTCTTGCGATGCAGGGAGGTAAGGAAGGATTAAGGTGCGGTCTATGCCATATATGTTATATATATATATATATATATATATCAAGTGGCCTAAAGTGGGGGGCAGAGCTGTGAATAAAGAAATGTAGCGCAGGACTTTGGAAATGGAAAAATGAAGGGTAAAAGAGGGTAAATTAAGGTAAAGAGGATAAATGAGATGAATGAGGGCATAAATGAAGTTTCCTCACCATTACACCTTATCATCCACACTTTTCTCCTTGTACTGAACTGGAAAGCAGATTGATTCCTTTGAAGCTCTTTGACAGTCAGGATTTCCCTTGCTTTCTCCTTCTCCACTTTGGGTGTGGTCACAGGCCAACACCCTTAACTAGTCTGCCTCTGTAGGTAGTTCTGGCCACTCGGGAATTTTTCCATCCACTCAAGAAATGGAAGATTTGCAGAAAAAAGGGGAACCAATTCCCTCTATAGATGAATATCCTGAGAGAGAAACTCATGCAGAAAGAGATTCTAAATCAGAAAATCAACCAGGAGACATAGTTCCATTGGAACATGACCCTAACATTGGCACAACCTCTCTTTTACCTGAAATGGACAAAGTTGTTCCCTCTCTAATAAAAGACTCCATACAGAAGGAGGAGAAGACAAATAGTGCCAGGCTAAAAAGGTTGAGTAAAAAAGAACATGAAGTTGAAGAAAATGATTAAAATATAAGAAAATAGTTTAAGGAAGCAGATAAGGCCTGAAAATGGAAAGTGGAATTAGAAACCATTAGAACCCAAATAGAGAAAAGTTCCACTAAGGATATTGGAACTCAAACCGAAAATCTTTATGTTTGTTCAATGGAGTCTCAAATAGACTTTTCTGTGAATGTTTTGAATGTTGTTGTTCAAACATATTTTGTATAAAATGCTTAGATAAATTGTTGTATTCCTCAAGAGACAACTGATACTATGGAAATCATTGTTCAAATTTATTCGGTGACAAGCTGTGAAAACGTATCATGAAATTGAAAAATGAATTAGCAAGGACCCAACAAGTGTTGACTCAACACTAAAAAGAAGTGGTACCTTTACAAGCGCACCAAGAATTATTGAAGAAACTTTATACACTCACTGCAACTAAGGAAGATACATTTGCTCGTCTCAGAAGTGAGAAGGAGAAAGTGAAGAAAGTGCAGGAACAACTTAAAAAATCCATGGACCAAACTGAAACCATTTGTTCTATTTATTCTCATTTTTTGTCTTGTCGATCACCAACCACCAATTATGCATTATTTTTACTTGAGAGATACTTATTACTGAATATTAGAGCTGTTAGGGCTAGTAAGCCAACTAAATTCAAGACTTCTTCAAAATTTATTCAATGCTGCAAGGAATAGGATGAGAAGGTAGAACACCTTCTCTGTGAGTTATACCTGCACAAATTTTTCTTGGAAGATGAAAGGGATGCAAATCCTAGCCTCTTTATTGGAGATGTTCAATTCCATGCCTTCCTTTCTTTTGCTTCTAACCATCTTGAATGGCCAAGGCCTATAATACTTTTCAAAAAAGGGAGCATGGTCTAGATTTATGGGTTAGAGGAGAACCCACTAAACCTTTACACCTTTTCATTCAGCACAAAATCTTTATGGAACAACAAGGAGTTGTGGCCACATTGTGACCTCTCCTAATGATGTTGTACAAATTGAAAGAGAATATTTCCAGGATATTAAAGAAGATGCCATGTTGGCAGTGAAACAAAGATGGAAATTTTCTACTAAGGATGTTAAAAACCAGGATCCATTCAGTTATAGAAATTTTAAGGCTGCTACTGCTCATCTAAATGTGTACAACAATATTATCCTATACAAGGGCTCTACCTGGATAGGATGTCGCTACATGTGCCCCATTATTTGGTATCCCCCTGAAGGATATGATTTTGATTATGATTTGCCTAAATGTCATGAGAGTCGTGCTTTTTCAATCCCTTAAACAAAATAATGGTTTTAGGCTATATCAGGAAGAGTTTTATCCTACCTACTCTTTGACACAATTACGCCTCAACTATCTTATTGCACAAGGAAATAGAAAAAGGTAATTAGCGGGGGAGTATGTTGAGTCATAGAAAAGGTATGTTTTTATCCTCATATTAGCTTGATTAATCATTTACTTTTATGTATTTATCTTCGTGTTTTGGAAGAATATAGAAGAAAAAATTGTAAAATTTGAATAAAATCAATTATCAACAAATTGTATGATTTTAGCATAAAAACTAACTGTTGCGTGCCTTTATGCGCAGAAATTATAATTTGACATTTTTTTTTCAATCGATGGAACAACATCGGGCAAAGAAATAAAGAAGACCACTTTTTGATTGCATGGGCTAGTTAAAGAAAAGGAGAACCAAGCTAATTCTATGGTAGAAATCCAATTATTAGTTACGAAATCCTTAGGATCTCCTGATCCTAAGGATTCACTCCCATCTATTAGTTTACCATTAGGTTATATAAGGCGCATAGGTGAAAAATAAATGGGTTTTTAATTTCATAGCTTTAACTTTCATTTGGAAATTATTATTTGTATTGAAGACATAGTATTTTCACTACGGTGATGTTGTATCTTTACTATTGTTATTAATGAGAAAAATAGTGCTTTCTTTGTAACTGTGTTCTGAGTATTTTTCAGCAATAAATTCTAGAGGCTTTGGGCCTATTCGTTAGGAGATTTTCTGCTTCTTTTGTGCCATAATCATTTCCTTCGTTTTCGTGATTATTAATTATTGTATCTTGTAGAATTGAGTCATTTCGATTTTTGTGTGATGTTAGAATTCATTTTCATAGTTTACCTTTACCTTTTGGGATAAATCTTAGATGATGTTAATTTTACAATTGCATATTTTTCTTTAATGAATTGTTCATATTAGTTCAAGCATTACATTTAATTGTTGTTCTTTTGGAGTTATGCTATCATAGATATCAAGTGATTAATTATTGGCATTCTTAATTGAAGGCCTAAATAGTTGATTGTTGTTCTGTTTACTGTAGTTTTTCTTTTCATTAGATAAATTGTTGTTAATATCAGGAATAGTTCTTTAAGTGTGATTCCTTCAACTCATGTGTTTGGATTTAGCTTCTTTTGTAAATCAGTTGAGATTAGATCAAGATCTATGGTTTGGAAATGCTTTAAGATTTTCTTTTGAATTATTCTATATTGAACTTAGAGAATTAGAGATTAGTTATTGCAACAATTTAGAATCATAAACAGTGCTGAAACTCTTGAAATAAATAGACATATCCTTGGTTGATAATTAATGTAGGTATTAAGATTGATTTTCATAGTCATCTTACTGCACCAACAATCCTGTCAATGGACTCTAACTCAAACAAATTCACCCATAATAATGCTCAAGAAGCCCTAGAATGTACATGTATGCACCATGAATTATTTTTATGATTATCACCTCATCATGGATCCACTCTAAATTCACTCTCTCGTCGTGTGTGACAGATGGATCATCCGTGAGTCTATTATTACAGATTTATTGGTGGTCCCTCTCGATGGTCACAAAACCTCGCTGTAGTAGCTTGAGCCATATACTATTTTGACCAGACACCCTCTTTCTCCAATGGACTATGTATCAGGCTAGCCACTAATAATCAAGCCGAATAAAACGTCATCATAGGTTTCTTGGTCAACGCCTCCCTCCTAGGTATCTAGTATCTGCATGTATTCCTTGATTCCCCGTTTATTGTATCGCAGTTGAACAAAAACTTTCAAGTTCATTATCCACGCATGTTTAGGAAGTATCTTCATACACAAATGTTAGAACTAAGTTTTGATCATATCACATTTACACATATACCAAGGGATCAAAATCACATAGTTGATCTCATAACTAATCAAATCCTAGATAGGAATGTATCACATATATAGCATGAAACATAAACCATAAGCATAACACCCATCACATATATGAACACATACATCACATGTATAAGCATATATTTTTGCATGAGAATCACAAAAAAATCATATCTCATATATACATGTCAAAATATATATGAGTACAAAAAATATATATACATTTGTTGGCTCAAGGATAGGTAAAACAAGTCCTCACAAAACAGGGGAGCATCCTCATAATGGGTGCTTTCCCTGCTACATACATCACATACTATCTAGGGTTGGGGCCCTACTCCACCCTCTTGAGGTTGAACTACCTCATCAGGTGCCAAAATAGGACGTGTCGTGGACACTACCATCACGATGTGCCAAAGAGTCAGTCGTCGTGCCCAATCATGCACCATCACTATCTCCACCACCACCTCTCCTAGTGCTTCCCACCCATCCTCGGGAATCGCTCTCTTCAAGGCATATTCTCTGGCACAGGAACCCTCATAATCTTGAAGTTGTGCCACTAAATCTGCTCACTGGGCCTCTGTTGCCTCAGTGCGCTCCAACACTCTCGCTATCTCTGTGGTAGCTAAGGAGTTGGACCTCTCCCCAGAGGGACCTCCAATATCGAGCCTTTGGCACTATGCAAGCCGCTTAGGTCCCTCCTCCTCCCAAGCATCTCGTTTTCGTCGCGGTACAGTAGGAGCGTTGACCACTCCCATGTGCCATAGATCATTTCCTACTAGGTAGGCCAATGGCCATCCCTGGGGCCCCACATATATAAGCACAAATACATGATATCATTATCATACAAAATATACATCATAAAATATACATGTCTAAACTAGTAAATGTATAAATCACAAATTTCATACTTAATGGCCCCTAAGTGTCACCAGGAGGGAGCACCATATCTAGATCACCTATAAGTTTACATGATGATGCAGGTACTCAAGATTCATCTAAGGGTTGGACCTAAACCCACCCTCCACCTGGGCATTCTAGTAATGCCCCATTGCACCACCACCATCTCGTGGCATCACAGGCACCCACTGTCTCATCCTGGGGTCTCTAGTAGGACCTGGGGGTACTGATAGAAAAGGTCATATCATCACAAACCACTCATATAAGATGCTACAAAGAATGTTGGAATAATAGAATCTCTGAGCCCCAACCTACCGAACCTCTGTTAACTAGGATGCCATCCCCCACTACACAAACCCGAAATAGTCGACAAAGTGCCCCGCCTACAGCCTCTGCAATACTGCAATATGGGGCCCCGATACCTGGTGTGGGGACGCAAACCTGCCAAACACATAATCATCAACAATAATTCTCACTAAATGAGATCCAAGATATAAGGCACCCTTATACACCGCTCATCATTGGGGTTGGTCCCGCAGTGGCCCTCTGCCTCTACCATTCTGTAAGTATCTACCTTCCCAGAAAGAAGGGGATGTTGCAAAACCTCTCTATGAGGTACTATCTCTCTCACAAATTAAATATCTACTGCAACACTAATTGGTAGATCAGCCCCCCTGATGACGAAGATATGTAAATCTACATCCAACAACGTATCAAAAAACGTAGGAACGTGTCCTAAAATTGATAGAGCGAAAATTAAAAACTGTGCACTATCTGCTAATTTTTATGGAATTCCAATCCGATACTTAGAGAGAGAGAGTTATGATGAATTTAACAAGGTCACTTCTTTGAGATGAATTTCAGGAGCTTGCAAAAACCTTGACTTCCACAGATCATATCTCCAAAAATATTGCGCACCTTGATCTGAAATTTTTACAGCAGCTTCCTCAGGATTTCGGATTTGCCTCATAAAAATTTCAGCTTTTGAACCTTCGTAGAAAAATATTTAGAGTGAAAATTCCACGATGACCTGTTTCAGATGGTCAAATCCCTTTCATAAGGAGGAAATGAAGATCACAAATTATATAAATGCTTAAGTTGAGAGGGGCTTCAACAAGTGAAAGTGGAAGGGATTTTAGGAGCTTAAAAAATATTAATTAGGACTTTTCAATGACCCATGCCCCAACCCCATGGGGTTTTAGCCCACTAACTAGGGGTACAAACTTCAAACATGAATATCTCTCAAACCGTGAAGAATTACATGGCATGCCATATATCAACGGAAACATCTCGACAAGTAGAAACCATCAAAAGATTTATTGACCCAGAATATATTAATTTGGTAGGTCAAAATTCCCATGAAATATTGGGTTAGCCCCTTGTGCTGCTTGGGTTGACATCAATGACAACCGCTGATCAACAATTTCTCCAAAAAATGCACCATAGGGTACATCATCTCGACCATGTTTACCACCACCTCACCTTGCATGTGGTAAACATCCACGTCGGTTGATAAATCCTTCCCACTCATGAATCACCTCATGTTATATATCTCCACATACTATTTGGATTCATGACCATCTACTTAGGCCCGGAAACCACTTCAACTGCATGCCTTGAATATCAACCTCATTTTTCTTCATTGATTTCTTACCAACCCTATTCACTGGCCACACCTTGTATTTTTCGACAGATCAATAAGGACGCACTACCACGTTCCACATTTGGCCTATCATCCTTCCATTCACATAGCCCACTTGTATCATTTCATCTGCCTCATTAACCCCACACCAAGACCAACAACTGGGGCCCCCACTCTTAGAAAAAAACAACATCCCTATATCATTATGCAATAAAACATGTTTTCTGGGGCACCCGTCTCTTTGTTTGTACATCCAAACCACCTTTACATGATTTTGGAAAGTGTACAATTATTTTTAGGAAAAAATATTCCCACCCATATTTTCATGTCTTATACCTGGCGACAGTTTCTAGTCACCCTTGGTTGGAGCTCGCACATTATCCACTTACCCCCTTCACGCCAATCAGAACATGTTTACACCTACCCTAGATGTTCTACTGACTCGAGGGCTATCCCTGTCAAAAATATTTTTTTGACTACCTCCATTTTCATTACATCTCTGACATCGGGTCAATTTTCCATATCTATTAATATCTCTAGTTTTTGTTATCATACCTTGTTGAACCACCATGTTACATTTTTCTTTCATCTGATTTCTTGATTCCCCAAATCAGCGCTTTTTGGGCGGTTGATGCTTCTTTCTTGTCGACTTTAACACTCATATTCCAAGATTTAGATTGTACCTTGGATGTGTCCCTTTATTAAGGGACATCCTTGGGTGGCACAATTGGAATCCCATTGATGTCATTGTCCCCTTGATATTCGACGCCAACACTAGTTTTTATGTCAGGGTGGTATCGTACCTAATGACCATTACAACTCTTTCATTTACTTGAAGACCAAAGTATCACTAAGAACCTCATTCAGTAGTGCTTACATCATGATGTAAGGAAGGTACCCAAAGTCAAAGACCCGTGCATACATAAGCACCTCAATAAAACAGTGATTCACTTTTTTTTATGCATGGGGGCATGAGATTTGGTCTATTTGTTAAGAAACTCCCTTGAGGGCATCAACAGTTATCGGCATAAGAAATCAACGTGTCAGCTACTACAATTTGACTAGACATAACCATTATCCGTTTGATTGTAATAATCCATCACTAGTCATCATAACGAGAATGTGACATGCATGCCTCGTATAAGTAGTTTTAATTTTTTACTTTGGTTTTCTTCTAAGCATGGTTATCCTTTTCCCTCAGTTAATGAGTTCCTCTACTCATTCCACAACAATTTATTCTCTCTCTCAAAGAAATTACTCAGAATTTAAGCTAGAACAAAAAGACGTGATGTATTTTGGCTATACGTTTTCTCCTAACCTCATACATCATGGGGAAACTATTAACACCAGAAAATCATACAGTCTAAAAGACAACTAAGGTTGTCCAATAGAATGTACATATAAAGATGTTCTAGCTGAAGACATTATAGAAATTAAAAAAAACTTAATTTTTCCCAAGGTTGCATGTGTAAAGTTTGGATTGTGCACCATATATGAAGGCCAAAATCGCAGATGTGCATATTTTTCTTTGAAAGCCACGTGGTCGAAGAAAAGTCCGAGTCAGCGAATTCAAGACCACTTCCCATACTTCAAGGATGATTCCATGGCATGTTCCATTCAAGGACAGTGAAATTTGAGTCGCCTTAAAGATATGCAACCTTCAACGGAATCATCTTGTCCTACTCTTAAGTCACTATCATTCATAAACCAAGAGAGGGAAGATGGATTAAAAAAATTCTATATAAACAAGATATGGGAGAAAAAAAACAGGAGACAATGTTATGTTGGGAATATTTCTATCATCGCAACACCACATTTCATTGTTGAAACATAAGAAGTGAGAGCATTAGCATGTTGGCCATATTGCTTCTAAGCAATTTATCATCCTAGTGAGAGAAGAAGATTCCACCATTGAGAGAGTCTTCACACTTATTTTGAGAGAGAGGAGAAACTTACAAAGTGATTGAGGAAAGGGACCTCCTTGATGAGGATTTTTTTTGTGCCATATCTCAAAGAATTCTCTTCAAGTGTTTAATATTCATCTTCTATTACCAGAATTCAATAAAAGGAGCCTTTTTCCATTATTTTGTTGACTTGTTTTTTTTGTTGAGAAATATTTGTGTATTTATCTCTTTGTTTAGTTTATTTTTGTAGATGCATTTTTTTCACCGTTTTCAATGCTTTGTTTATTTAAGTCTGTCCACTAACAACACCAACTCTATTTGTGTTCCTCTGTAGGGAAAAACCAATTGCTAAATATGTGTTATTTGGTACACTAGTGCTACAAAATGACTAAGACAACTAGCTCTCAGGATTTATATCAGTGGTAACAGAGCCATGTGAGATCTAAGAGAGTGTACCATTATACAGTGATGAGCATAAAGAGTTAAATTTGTAGAGGAGAAAACCAAAATGAGAACGGCCAAAAGAAGAACAACGAAGTTATAAGAATTTGGGTTTGTTCAATCAGTGGTTAGTCACATTGGTGGTGGCTTAATTACAAATTATACCCAGACTTCGTTTTGGCTCCACATCAAGATCAGGCAGCTTATGGGATTATGAAAATTAACAAAGCCCCACATCCAATGGGCCATTATTCCGTGTTGAGGATGTTGAACTATATTGATATTTTATATCTGTTTCTTTTTGTGAATTTGTGTTGTGTAGGATGCTCTATTGGAATGCAACCATTTGAAATGCACTCTAGATCCACAATACCTGGTTGGAACTAGATTTGTGGTAGTCAGATCCATAAAATCCAAGTCATTTTTTTGGTGTAGTGATCGTGGAATGAAAATATGGCCGAGGTCTGAACTTGGTTTTTTTTCTTTTTATATCAATGTTTCAACATTACCATACGTCTGAGTTGAGGTGATGCTCGAAGACTTTCACAACTGGCGTGACCTCAATGACAGATCTCGATTCCATAGGGGTGTCATAATGATTCACATTTTTCTCTATGAGTGGTTTATTGTTCAAAACCCATGTAACTTGAATCAACATCTTGAACGGACTTGATCGGGAGATATGCACCTACAAATACATAGTAAAAGTTCTATTTTTTTGGCACGGTATTTAATGACGCTTGATCTCTAGCAGGTCTATTGAGAATTGTGTGATAAATGTGGAATATGATTTCAACATCTCATAATGGTAACTCTATTTTTTCTTTAGCTTGGCAGTGGCTCCTTTAGGATTGGCTAAGTTTTCCACGTTTCCCTCTTTTATGCCTCTTGGTGTGCTGAATTTTGAGTGATATCCCCTGCTCTATGTAGTATGTACCACGCTCGAGAGCCATATTTGAGGAAGGTGTGATATATTTATTATCAGCTGATTCAAGAAAAATGTTATTATCGACATATTTGTTAAAGATGCACTCATCATTCACGGCTTCAAGATGGAGAAGTACAAAAATTGTGAGAAAGTGGTGGTTATAGATCCAAATTTTCCATGCAATGATAGATTTTTGTGCTGAGAGGCGCATCTATAGCTCAATATGACTTCGATGTCGGGTGGGTCACGTCCTCATACAAAATGTTGGCTTAAGTTTTAAATTAAAAAAAAAAAATCGCATTGTGCTAGAATATATATCAATTTCTAATACAATTATGTATTATTTATATAATTTGAATGAATAGTAAATTATATATGTGAATTTGAATGGATCATAAATTTACCTTTAACAAAAAAACTTACCACATTGAATTTCCAAATTAAATAAAATTTTAAACATCTTTACTCTTTACTAAAGTCAATACCATTTCTACCTAAATCTTGAAAAGAGTTAATTCAACATAAACAATCAAAATCCAAAATCTTTTAATATTTCTTTTAATTAAATATTTGTAAAATGAATTTATACTTACTCCAGAGCTATGGTAAATAAATAAAAAAATATATAAACTAGATGTATGGTAAATAAATAAAAATTCTTTTTATATTTATTCCATAAACCTTTTATATTTAAAAAAACTTTAAAAAGAGGTTTTATTTAGATGAAGCCTATGGGACGAATACCATGGGACAAATTAATATTGATACCATGGGCCAAATACCATGGGTAAATAAATAAATATAAAAGAGGTATAAACAAGTATGATAAATAAATAAATAAATATAAAATAGATATAAAAAGGTGTGATAAATAAATAAATATAAAAGAGGCATAAAGAGGTAAGGTAAATAAATAACAATATATCCAATAGGATTATAAATAAAAATCTAATTATATAACAAGCCTATGGGCCAAATACCATAGTAAAGAAAAGGGGTATGGTAAATAAATAAAAATACAAATAAACTAGAGGTATGGTAAGTAAATAAAACCTCTTTTCATATTTACTTTATAATCTGATTTATATTTACAAATATTTATGTTCATTAGTTTACATAACTAATAATAAATAGAGAAGGTGTCCATGATAGGAGAGATGGAGAGAGAAGTGTGTATGTTTAATGATGAGATAAAGGGCAAAGTAATATGTGTGAAAGAGGAGAAGAAGTGAGAGAGGGAGAGGATATAGTAATGCTTCTTTGAGAGAGAGAGAGAGGGGTGGAAAGAAAAAGGGATGGGGAAGAGAGAGAGAGGATTTAAGAGAGAGAGAAGAGAGAGAGATGGGGAGAGAGAGAGAGAGAGAGTTGGAGGAAAGAGAGAGAGAGAGGTGGGAGAAAGGAAGAGAGGAAGGAGGAGAGTGATGCAGGGGGAAGAGATTATTGAAGAGAGAGATTGGGAAAAAGAGGATTAAGGGAGAGAGGACTTGGAAGGCAGAAGAAGATCGATAAGAGAGATGGAGTTGGAGGGGGAGAGATGTAGGAAATAAGAAATATAGAGAGTGAAAACTGGAGAGATAGAAGGAGTGACAAGGGAGAGACAGAGAGAGAGCGTGTATGTTTGGGGCTGAGATAAAGAGACAAATAAGGAGAGATGGAGATAAGGGGGGAGAAGGAGATATAAGGAGAGAGGGAGGGATATAATAACATAGTTGGTGGGTGAAGAGAGAGAGAGAGGGAGAGAGAGATGGGAGAGAAAGGGAAAGAGAGGAAGGAAGAGAGAGGATGTGAGAGAGTGGAGAGAGGGAGGGAAAGAGAGATGGACTTGGAGGAGGAAGAGGAGAGAGGTAAGAAGAAACAAATATAGAGAGAAAGGTGGAGAGAGAGAGTGAATGATTGTTAAGAAGATGGAGAGAAGAGGGAGGAAGATAGAGATAGAGAATGGAAGGTGAAGAGGAAGAAGAGAGATGGGGAGGAGGGGATTAAACAAAGATGTGGATATATGGATTAAGGAAATTAGTAGTGTTTAGAGTGCCATAGAGAAGCAGAAAAGAAGATGGAGATATATGGAGATGCTGGATGGAGGGTGGAGGAGGGGAGAGAATATTTTATCCATAACAGATGGGTTGATAGAGCAGAATGGTGATTTATAATCTATTTGATTATTTACTACTATCAAAGCGATTTTTAGTGTAAAGATATTTATTTATAATGTATTTGGAGATGCTTGCACTAGATGCATTGATTTCAGTGTAGGTGGTGATTTCTAATACAATTTGATTGCTTGCACTGAATTTTTTTATTTCAATTTAGATGTTGATTTATTATTATATTTGATTACTTGCATTAGATGAATTGATTTCAATGTAGATGATTTCTAATCCTATATGATTGTTTGCACTAAATGCATTGAATTCAGTGTAGATGGAAATTTCTAATCCTATTTGATTTCCTTGATTAAATGCATTGATTTCAGTGTAGATGTTGGTTTCTAGAGAGAGAGAGAGTGAGTGATAAGGAAGATGGAGAGAGAGGAAGAGAGGAAAAAACAAGGAAAGAGAGAAATTAGCGGGGGAGAGAGAAAGAAGGGGAAGATAGAGATATAGATGGAAATTGAAGAGAAGAAGAGATGAGGAGGAGAAATTGATTTAAAAATAGGTGAAGTATATATAGATCTGAAGATCTGTTGTTAAGGTGAGATAGAGAGACAAAAAGAATAGATGGGGAGGCTATAGATATGGATGGAGGTGAGAGAGGAGAGGTATTTCTAGCACTAGATGGATTGTTGATAGTGGAGTGGAGATGGTGATTTCTAATACTATTTGATTATTTGCACTAGATGCATCGATTTTAGTGTAGATATTTATTTCTAATGATATTTGATTACTTACACTAGATGCATTGATTTCAGTGTAGGTGGTGATTTCTAATACAATTTGATTGCTTGCACTGAATGTGTTGATTTCAATTTACATGTCGATTTATAATTATATTTGATTACTTGCACTAGATGACTTAATTTCAATGCAGATGATTTATAATCCTATTTGATTGTTTGCACTAAATGCATTGATTTCAGTGTAGATGGCGATTTATAATCCTATTTGATTTCTTTGAGTAAATAATCCTATTTGATTGTTTGCACTAAATGCATTGATTTCAGTGTAGATGGCGATTTATAATCCTATTTGATTTCTTTGAGTAAATGCAATGATTTCAGTGTAGATGTTGGTAACAATGTTACCGATGAAATAGGTAACCGCAATGTTACCTACTTTTTTTTGGTAGCATAAAAAGCACCCGATTTTGAAAAGTGGTGATGCATAATCACCATTTTTTTTTTGTGCACATTTTTGACACTCTAAAATTTTTATTTATGAAGTATGAATATTGTTTTAAAATTTTCATGCTAATTTTGAAATGTATTGATGCAGCAGCGTCAACTTTTTTTTTTTTAGAGCAGTGATTTTCATGCTAATTTTGAAACGTATTGATGCTGCATCAACCTTTTTTTTCTAACTTATTAAAAAAAACAATATATATATATATATATATATATATATATATATATATATATATATATATATATATATATATATATATATATATATATATATTTAAAAAAAAATTAAAAAATTAATTAAAATTTAGAAAAAAAAAATTAAAAAAAATTAAAAAATTTAAATTAAAAAAAATAATAATAATAAGAAAAAAAAATACAAATTTTAAAATTTACAAAAAAAACAAATTAAAAAAAAAAAATTAAAATTGAAAAAGAAAAAGAAAATAAAAAAATTAAAATAAAAAAAAAACCTATCATTAAAAACCAAAAAAATGAAAAAAACCACGTGCAAATAATTAAAAAACAAATATACATAAATTTAGTGTTTTTTTTTTTTTTAATGAAAACATTTATAGATTTTAAAAATGAAAAACTAAATAAACGAAAAAATTAAAAAAAACAATTAAATTAAATTAAAATTTAAAAATTTTAATAAATAAATTTCAAATTTTAAATTTAAAAAAATAATTATTCTATAATATTAAATATAAAAAAAAATTAAACAAATTGAATTTAAAATAAAAAAATTGAATTAAAAAAATAATTGTAAATTTTTTGAAATTCAAAATTTAAAAAAAAAAATCAAATTAAAAAAAAAATATTAAAAATTAAAAAAAATAAAAAATAAAAATAAAATCAAATTATATATATATATATATATATATATATATATATATATATATATATATATATATATTAAAAATATAAAAAAAATAAAACGAATTTTATTTTAAATAAAAAAATTAAATTAAAAAAAAAAATTATTTTTTGAAATTAAAAAAAAAATAATAATTAAAAAAAATCAATTAATATATATATATATATATATATATATATATATATATATATATATATATATATATATTAAAAAAATGATATGGGTGGTGGATCTGGCCCTCCGCCCGTTCTGGGGCCGGAGGCCGCCGGGCCGGCCGCCGGCCGCCCCGACGCCTGGGCCGGCGGGATGTGGGCGGCGACCGCGCCCGCCGGGGCGCCGGGCCGGCCGGCGGCGCCACGGGGCGGCCCGGCTCGGCCTCCCCGCCCCGACCGGCCGAGGGCCACCCCGAGAATCAACCTCCGCCCGTCGGAGGTCGGAGGCCGGTTGTCGCTCTTGGCGCCGCCCCTCGCCGGCCACCGCGCTCAGCGGCGGGCCGGCGCTCCTCCCACCACCACCACCCAAATCATTTTTTTAATTGATTTTTTTTAAAAATTTTTTTTTTTTTTAAATTTCAAAATATTAATTTTTTTTTTGAATTATTTAAAATAAAATTCGTTTTGTTTTTATTTTTTTAATTTTATTATTTTTTTTGTTTTAAATTTATTATTATTTTTTTTTTGTTAATAATTTTTATTAAATTTTGCCCATTTTTTTTATTTAATTGATTTTTTTTTTTTTTTTTTATTTCATAATTTTTCTTTGTTATTAACTTTTACGTTTAGTTTTTTAATATAATTTTATAAAATTCAATAAATTTTATATATATATTTTTAATTTATTTGGATTTAATATTTTTTTTAAATGTTTTACTTTTTTATTATTTTTTTTTGTTAATCACATAAAATTTTTATATTTTTTTATTTCAATTAAAATTGTGTATTTAAAATTAGATTTTTTCTTAATGAAACTTAATTTTTTTAAATTAATTTTTTTTTTAAATTTTTTTTTATTTAATGTTTTTTTCTTCTTTTTTTCAATTTTCCATTTTTAATTGATTTTTAAAGTTTTTAAAGTTTTTCGTTTAACAATATTTTTTTTTTATTTTATATTTAAAATTTATTTTTTCTTTCAAAATTTATTTGTTTATTCATTTATTTATTAAAATTTAATATTTTTTTTTTAAATTTATTTTTTTATTTTAATATTAACCTTTTTTTTTAATTTAATAAAATTTGATGTATATACCTATTTTAATTTAAGTTCATATATATTTTTTATTTTTTATAATTAAAATTTTTTTTTTTATAGTTTATTTGTTTTTTTAATATATATTGTTTTAGATTTAATATTTTCATTGTATTTTATTTTTATTTTTTATTTTTAATTAATTTTTCCTTTTTTTTCCTTTTAATTTGAATCGTGTTTTTTTTTTTTAAATTTTGAATTTTAAAATTTATTAAAATTTATTATATTTCCTTAAATTTAATTATTTGTTTTAATTTTTTTTTTTCTTTTTTTAAATTTAATAAGCATTTTCTTTTTCTTTTTAAAATTTAATTTCTATATTTTTTTTTTTATAATTTTCTTCTTTTTTTAACTTGTTTTTTTTTTTAATTTAATATTTTTATTTTGTTTTTACTTTTACTTTTTATTTCTATATATTTTGAAATTTTAATCTTTAAATTTTTTTGTTTTTAATTTTTTTTCCTTAAATTTTAGGTTTTTTTTAATGTTTGAATTTAAATTTTTACTTTGTTTTTATTTTTATTTTTTTATTTCTATGTATTTTTAAATTTTAAGTTTTAAAATGTTTTTATTTTTTAAATTTATTTTTTCTTTAAATTTTAGGTTTTTTTTTAATGTTTGAATTTTAAAAAATAAAAAATGTTATTTCTGTTTTTAAAAATGTCAAAAATATGACACAATTTTATTTTTTTTGTTATTCCAGCATCAATTGGTTTTGTTTTGAGGGTGTTTTTTCAATCCTTTTTTCAAGAAACAATTTTGTTTTTAGCATAATTTTATAAAATGTTGAAATTTGACCTTAAAAAAAAACGAAGTGCGTTCTGGAAGACACTTTTTTTTTGGGGGTGTTTTTTCAATCATTTTTTCAATAAACAATTTTGTTTTTAGCATAATTTTAGAAAATGTTGAAATTTGACCTTCAAAAAAAAACAAGTGCGTTCTGGAAGACACACTTTTTTTTTTTTGGTGTTTTTTCATGTTTTTTGAGACTTTTTGGGCTAGAGTTCCCGTTTTGAGGTCAGGTTACCTATTTGATTGGTAACAGTGTTTGGTTCCTAGAGAGAGAGAGAGAGTGAGTGATAAGAAAGATGGAGAGAGAGAGAGAGGACAAAAGGAGGAAAGAGAGATATTAGCGGGGGAGAGGGAGAGAAGGGGAAGAGAGGGAAGAAGAGAGAGATGGGGAGAGAGGGTGATCAACAAAGAGAATGATATATATGGAGTGCGAGAGCATGTGTGTTTAGGGGGGTGAGATAGAGACAAAAAAAAAGAGATGGATGGGGATATAGATATGGATGGAGGGTGGAGAGAGGGAAGAATATTTCTTGTACTAGATGGATTGATTTAAGTGGAGATGGTGATTTATAATCCTATTTGATTATTTGCACTAGATGCATCGATTTTAGTGTAGATATTTATTTCTAATGATATATGATTACTTGCACTAGATGCATTGATTTCATTGTAGGTGATGATTCCTAATACTATTTGATTGCTTGTACTGGATGTGTTGATTTCAATTTAGACGTCGATTTATAATTATATTTGATTGCTTGCAATAGATGCATTGATTTCAATGTAGATTATTCTTAATACTATTTGATTGTTTGCGCTAAATGCATTGATTTCAGTGTAGATGGCGATTTCTAATCCTATTTGATTGCTTTGAGTAAATGCATTGATTTCAGTGTAGATGTTGGTTTCTAATCTTATTTGATTGATTGCATTAGGTGCATTGATTTCAATGTAGAAGTTATTTTCTAATCTTATTTGATTCCTTGCATTAAATGCATTGATTTCAATGTATATGTTGATTTATGATTTGATGTAATTGGATATATGATGGTACATTAATATTAAAGTGATTGGATTAACAATATGTATTGATTTTAACGTAAGCACAAAAAGTTATTAACAATGTAGATTGATTTTTGTGTTATAGTAATTTAAGCTATTAATATTGGAGAGCAAGAGAGACAAGGTATCATGTTTACTACAACAGATCGAGCTAAAGATTTAAATGGTTTACGATTTAAATTTTCTTTTTCATATAATCGATATGAAAAGATAACAAAACTAACAAGGGAGGAAATAAGAATAGTAGAAGAAAATAGTTTGAGATTGATTGTAACAAGAGTACATTCTTATTATTCACATTTTCTATCTTTCAACATTATTATTGTCACTTTGCATTTAAAAAATATATTTCATCATTTTTCATCATTATAGTTATTAACAATAATTATCATCTCAACGAACTGAGGTAACTAAGAAAATTTAAAATTAAAATGACCAAGTTAATCTCAGAAATATTTAGCATATTTAAAATGATTATATTAATATTTGATATATTTACATATCACTGATAAAATTAATCATATCTTTGATAGATTTTCTTTCTTTAGCAGCAAACGATTGAAACTAGCCTAGATCCATCTTACATCTAAAAAATATACAAAAATTTTAATAATATGAAAATGTGACGTTGATGCCTCCGACTCGAACCAACCTAGATCCATCTAACTCTAGATTTATCATGCTTCGAGAGGGATCAAATCTCTGGAGGTGCAAACTTTTCCTCAAGTTTTGCACTCAAAAAATAGGTTTGCACCTCCAGAGATTTGATCCCTTTCTGCGCATGATAAATCCAAATTTAGATGAATCTAAGCTAGTAATATGGTGATCAACATTAATAGAAGCATGACATTAAAATAGTCCATGGATTTTTGTGATATCAAATCTGAGCCCAAAAGACCAATGATCAGTATGTCTCCCAACAACTAGTACGAGGTGAACCTCGTCATCGATCAGCTGGTCGACACCGGAGGCACAAATATTGTTGAAGATTTGAGAAAAGCCGCAAAGGTGCTCGAAGATTATCATGAATAGAACCCCATGGCGAGCATCATGCTTCTATCGAAGGCCAGGAAACATACACTCTCAGTTCTCACAGTTCGATTTTATTTCCCAACCATGAACAGATCAGGTAGAGCGCAAGACAAAGCATGTGTCATGGCCACGTACGAGTCTCCATCCATGCGTTTGGCTGAGAAGCATATCACGATGCAGGAGCAATGCACAACATTTCTTAAGAGAAACGGGGCACGTTTTCATTCATTCAAACTAAAGGCCTCATGCAAGATTCCTCTCTAACTGCATTGGTGGCCTACTAAGCGTTGTTGTAAAGGACATGAGTGTAGCGTTTTCGACTAGCAGAGGAACGAAGCTGAAAGGTTTCAACGTTGGAAGCTACAAAAGTTGCGTTGTTGAGGACGAAAGTCAAGTACAATAAATCTCCATGATCTCTACATGGAAGAAGAAAGAGATATACTTTTTGAATTCAATTTTCTGGTTGTCAATTCTGCATCAAAACCTATGAATGTAATCTCCTTCCATTCTTGTACAAAGATCCCATCTTCCAAAAACATTTCTAGTCAAGAGAATCATATGTTTCAATTTTGCATCCAAAAAAAAGGGACGGAGCTCCAGTTGTTCAGTGGAGGAGAAAATGAGGCATCGCAAAATGCCTCAACCCATATTTGGGGTGAAAGCGCCTGTTGATCAAGGTAATGCCAGGTGCATGGAGGGTTCTCCAGAATGCCGAAATGGAATTGGGACAGATTTGAACCAGCCACTACTCACTGTCCCTTGCACTATAAGCAGAAATTATATAGATTCTAGTGAAGATGATGAGCAAGGCGGTTCAGGTGGGCATGTGTGCTTTCTGCTTAGAGCTCATATTGTCGACAGAGAGCCGTGACATGCAGAAAAAAATCTATTATTCTTGTCTCAAGTAAAATTTTCCATAACCACTACAATAAATCATCCGAGACAGTTCAAAGATATAATGACACGTTTGTACATGAATTGAGTGTTGGAAACAATACATAGAAAAAGTTACTAGCACAAAATGAGCGAAATTTGAATTTCATAAATCATGGAATTCACCAGGGTACTGGACTCTTACCAAATGGAAATTCTTGGAAGACTCGGTCTTCATGTACAACCCATAACTATACTAGACATTCTAGTACGTATTCAAATAGAATTCCTTCAATAGTAGGCACTAGTGGCTTCTCGACGTTGTTGGTAACAACGATCTATTTATTTGTAGCTTCATTCGAGTGGTCATGGAGTCTTTTTTTTTCAGAAGAAAAAAACGCTGCATATATTAGAATATAAACAGTACATAGAGCAGGCATAATCTCAGCTATGAAGAGCAATAGCGAGAAATGGACTATCATCTCGAATGGACTGTACTAACTAGTGCAATTTTTTAACTAAAATCCTGATCCTTCTCTGAATTGCACACACCTTCCTATATCTTTTATCTTTTATGTACATTCAAGTATGGAATTTCTATATATCCTTTGCAGGAAGTATACTCTTAGAAATACTTTATTTACTTACAAGATATGTTTGACATCAAAGGCATATTCGTCTCTCTTTATTTTTCTCCGTGTCACGGGTGCCTATGGTGACAAATTTATCTTTAGCGACTATCTTCAAGCATACTTCTGGCTGCGACAAATTACCTCTCATAATGCCAAGGTTATGTCAAGGGTGCCTATGGTGACAAATTTATCTTTAGTGACTATCTTCAAGCATACTTCTGGCTGCGACAAATTACCTTTCATAATGCCAAGGTTATGTCATGGTTATGTCATGGTGGCACTATCAAATTATCACAAAGGGAAACAAATATATGAAAATTGAGCATTTAGAGGAAGTCATTAAAATATCTCATTGGATAGTGAGAATTTACAAAGATAAGCCACCATGTTTCTACCAAGTGACAAGAATTGAAAAGATGAAAAGAAGTGGGGCAAAGGATTGCTCATCTCAATATTACGAATAGATTAAATAAGATTACATTGGAAACATCAGCAATTAAATAAGATTACATTGAAAACATCAGCAATAAATGACTGGAGTTAAACACAACTAAACTGAATTAATTTGAAACTGAAATGGACACCTGGACTGACGGTTTCGACACCTAGCAGGTGGTTGGAATTACATTCTTTAACACTATTTTTTCATTACAACCACATAAAAATTTAAATCAGATACCTATTGGTCTATGTCTCAGCGAGGCTTACAATTTAGAAATTGACTTTCAACTAGATTTAGTTTTCTTCTTCTCTTTTTCCAGATTTTGTAGCCTTTAAATTGTTTCAAATTTTTCACTTTGTTGTATCCTTGAGAACTCTGTTTCTTCATTTGTTGGTGCAGGTCTTCCATTGTTTCAGACTGTCTAAGCATGTCCTAGACTTCTTCAAAAATTGACTTGTATGTGGGTTGCTGCCACATATTGTCTTCTGTAGTGCACTTTTCATCATCAATCTGCTGCAACATAAGATTAGAATAATATCTTATTTCTTCAAAACTCCAATGACTGAAAATTTCATTCATGTTTTCATCATGCATGTTGTCTTCAACATTCATATCTACAGCTTCTGTGTAAACCTCAACTAGACATGGTGTTGCAAGCCATGTTTCAATAAACCTTAGTTCTTCTTCATAATCAATCTGTGTACCTGCACACTTGAAATCAATGTTAGAATTAAAAATATTTGCAGAACAACATTCATTCTGGTCTTTTTGCTCTGCAATGAGAGCTTTCTCGTGTTGCACTTCTTCTTTCTTTGTCTCTCTTTCCTTCTGCTCTACAGTGGAAACTTTATCCTGTTGTGCTTCCTTCTTTGCTTCTGCATCTTTCTCTGTTTCTCCTTTCTCTTTGCAAACTTCTTTCTTTGTTTATGTCTTTGTCTCTTCCTTTTTCTCTGCAATGAGAACTTTATGTTGTTGTGCTTCCTTCTCTGCCTCTTTCTTTGTTTCTGCTTTCCCTTTGCAGACTTCTTTCTTTGCTTCTGTCTCTTCTTCTTTCTCTGTTTCTTCCTTCTACTCTGCAATGAGAGCTTTCTGTTGTTGCACTTCCTTCGTTGTCTATTCCTTTTCTGCTTCTGCTTCTATCTATGTCTTTATCTTTTTCTCTGTCTCTTCTTCACTAACCTATGCTGCTCCAAACATGTTGTCTTCCACTGATTGAAGTGGGATTATCTCACCAAATAGCATGTTGTTAATATCATGTTTTTGTTGCATCATCTGCAACCAGTCATCATTAGCCAAAAATTCATTATCAAAGTTTACATCAACCATCAAATTTTCATCAGCAAGATGTGTTTCTAGATTCATCAGAACATCATCAGCAAGCTCTGTTGCTGGAATCAACAAGTCATCATTAGCAAACTCTGTTGCTGGAATCATCAAGTCCTCATCATCAAGCTGTGTTGCTGGAATCATTACATATTCGTCAGCAAGCTTTTTTGTTGGATTCATAATATCTTCGTCAGCAAGCCATGTTGCTGGTATCATCAAATCTTCGTCAGCGAGCTCCGTTGCTGGAATCATCAAATCATCGTCCACATGTAGCTGTGTACAGTGGGGTTCACAAGCATCTTCGTGCTCTTTCTACTACTTCTGCACTTCCTTTGCAGACATCATCTACCTGTGGCTGAGCATAGTGGAATTCAACAAAATCTTCATCTCGTTTTAGTTCTGCTACTATAGATCCACCTTGATCTTCAACTTCAATGCTCCCCCTTGCACCAAAACATCTCTCAAGAGTATCCCATGCCTCCTTAGCTATCTTGGCATCTAAAATCAGAGAGAAAATGCTGTCATCGACATATTCTTTTATGCATTTTAATGCATAGGCGTCTTTTTGCCTCTTTATTTCCAGATCTAAAAAGATCTCGAACATCTTCTGTTTTTCCTTTAGCCTGTTGGATTTTCCCATGACCTTGTTGCTTGGATTCCACAAACAGACGAGTCTATATATGCATCAAATACCTTGTTTCTAAAAAAATTTCTTCCTTAAAAAAATATCTTTCTACAGAATAACTTTTACAAGGCTTTCACACTCACAATTTTAAGTTTTTTTTTTTTTTTTTTTTAACTCCAAAAAAAAAATCTTCTCCTTTCACATGCCATAAAATCCTTTCTTTTTAAATATACATTGTTTCTAAAAAAATATTTTCCTCAAAAAATATCTCTTTTTTTTACATTCACTTTGACAAGCCTTTTACATGAAAGGAAATTTGAAATGTTAACATGACCCTTTTTTTTTTACATCTCCTTTTTAGAAAGTTATAAAAAAATACAACCTTTTCCCTTTTACAAATTTAAAGTTTTTATTAAAAATACTTTAATAAAAAAACATCTTTCTTTATATAAAAATGGGCTAACTCCTTTTTCCCAAATCAATATTACGAAACTCATTTCACATTAAGGGATTCAAATAAATGGGAAATCATTTTAAGAGATGAAAAGCCTTTATAAAACCGATTCAATCCGCTTCCTCCTCGGCTTGACCTTTTCTCAATCGGGCTTTGATCTATCACACGGATTTTGTTTCGTTAACGCAGTTGTCTTTTTGCATAGGTGAAATGTCCATCCAGAATCCCACCCGAGTCATTTCCTATGAATTTCTTCAACCTTATCAATGCTACCGCGTCAGTTTGCTTGGTGGAAGCCAGCGGCAAGGAATGGTACCCTTAATGCAGGTAATGAAGTTCATGTCCCACGTTAATGTTAATGCAGATGATCCACGCAGGTCTCGCGCTATCTGGAATCGGTGCAAGGAGATGAAACTTAATGCGACCGATAGCTCTTGATTCCCGTGTTATAACGCTGAGCTTCTGAACAAGAAGTGTGTTAAGACTAACGCTGAGCTTCTGAACAACCAGTGCGTTATTGCAGCAAAATTTTTTTTTCGGGATTTCTTCTATTTGTTTGTTCGGTGCTTTTACTGGCTTCACCTGGCTTTCTTTTTTTTGTGCTTCTACTTCACAGGAGGCGTCTTCAAATTTCCTCAAACTTCTACTACTCTGTCAAAGAGTCTTATGCAGGCTCGCCTCTCCTCTCTACTGCTCCAACTTGGCTCTGTTGCTGCTCTCTGGGGAGGCTTATACAAGCTAGCTCTAATACCGTGACAAGAATTGAAAATCTGAAAAAAAAAGTGGAACTGAACTGGACACCTGGACTGGCGGTTTCGACACCTAGCAGGTGGTTGGGATTACATTCTTTAACACCAAGTAGTCTGACAAGCAAACTATCTCGATGACCATTTGCTAGGGCATGCACTGTCAGTCTAACAATTGGTCCACAAGAATTACAGGGTATCTTTATCTACATACCCTTGGTCATCATGGTTATGGGTCACCCACAAACCCAAGGTTATGGGTCAACCACACAAAAACATTTTCATTGAAGTTCATTTGCTAAGTCACACACGGTCAACATCACAATTGGTCACAAGCATTATAGGGTATCCCTATCATCGGATCTTTGTTCGTTATGGTTATGGGTCATCCACAAATCCACAGTACATCGAAGTCAATTTGCTAGGTCACACACTATTAGTCTCATATATGGCCACAAGAATTACAGGGTATTTCTATCCTTCAATATTCATTCATCGCGGTTATGGGTCAACGACACAAAACACTTCTCTTCAGTGGCTCTTCATATTTAATGAAGACTTCTCAAGAGGGAACTTAATGCAATGGGTACCATTTCTTCTTAAGGGGGTGCGAGGGGGGGGAGGGGGAGATGATCTGAATGGAAAGTGCAATCCACACATGATATTATTCACCCATGGTATTTATCCACCCATGGAATTTAGCCATGCTATTGTAACTCAAGAAGGCTATAAATAATAAGTCTCATTTTATAAAGGGATAGATCTCTCCACACAATGTAGATGTGACATCATTCTATCTCTCTCACTTTATGAATAATTGGGTTTTACCGTGTATCTTGTTCTCTTTTTTTAAAATTTTTATTCATAATATATTTGAGTCTACGCATTCTTTCATCAATGTTCTCGTGTTAGGTTCTCGCCTCCTCTTTCAACATTCTTGGTCAGGATTTGGATCAGTAATTTCTCCTGACATGCAGACACAGAGATACAAACAATTAAAACTGGTATATAATTATGTGCAACAGAAGAGATAAGAAGCTTGAATAGCTTTCCCAAGATAGCTATTGGACACCGAATCCTCCTAGAGTTAGTGTGGAAGGTGAACGATCAAAGGGAGTCCAAGAGGCCTTGAAATATGGAATTCAAGGGCCACTCTAATGTAATATAAATGTATATCATGGTGAATAATATATCTCTCATGCTTATCTTTATATGATAGTTGTCTTCTCCATGTGTGTTTAACATGGTATCATAGTGCAAGCTAGTCCCTGACATTTTCAGATTCTGCTAGCTCCATTTTAGATTTTTTTGCCTTATAACTCCGTCATGTTTTACCCATTTTTTGCATAACTAGCATTCTCTTCTATCCTGATCTAGTCGGAGCTAAGTTTAGAAACATACCAATATAGCTCCTCTGACCTCTCTCCTACCCTATTGTCACTCTGGTTGCGTACAGTGTTCAAATACGATACTCTGCCCTTCTCTAGATCCTCCCTTTTGGTTCTATTTCTCATCCTCTGCTACTTCTCATAAACAAATCTGGAGATGAATCTTTAATGAAATTCATTATCTTGTAAATAATCATATATCTCTGTAACTTAGCATTTCAATGTATTGGGAATGATGGAGCGAAAGAAAGGTGGAGGGGTTTGAGGAATCAAAAGATTAGAGGTGGGATGGAATGCCATTCGCTAGCCTTGCCTGAGAGAATTATCGAGCGCAGGAATCCAAAGGAAAGAAGCGGCCATACATATTAATGTCTTGATAATAAAATTTCCTTGGACCTTCATTGTCCGCCATTATTTATGCCCTGGAAGATGAAGTAATAGATTGCCTATTTGCCAAATCCTCAAGAATTTGAAAACTCTGCTAGCAAAATTTAGTACTGCAAGTGTGAGGCTTTATTGGCATAAAAATGATGATTTACAGTCAGCCTTTCCCATCGATGTTGTTGTTCACCGCTTGAGCTATCCTTCTTCTAGTTCATTGCTCCATATGACAGTCAGACCATCATGATTGTATTATGGTGCTGGTAGCTAAGCTCATTTTTCTCGACCCCTTGCTCTCTGGACCCCTCCATATCCAAACACAGTCATCGAATCTCCAACATTTTCTACCCATTTCGAAATGAAAACTCTCTCACAAATGCTCTCATCACTACAACATCTTGTTTCGATGGCATACCTATGCCCACCGTCACTTTGTACCCCCGACCCTCCTCATGTTACGCATATCCTGTACGCAGTCGGTACGTAGCTGCCATATCAAATCTCCATCGCTTCATACTAGAGTCGACCTACATACAGTCTGCATACACAACCTTCATAGTTGACCCTCTTCATCCTATACATTTCGTCCACAATGCTATCGTCTTCATTTGGAAATGAAAATGTTTGCAACACAGAAACCTTCTCTGTCTTCAATTTGGCTAAAAGGTTAGCCACGAACTTGAAATATCTCTTTCTAATTGCGGTTTTCATCACCTCTAACATAATTTCTAAGGAAAATGTGATTAGTGAAAATTGTTTTGGATATATAATCGTATATGTTGAAAGTTGATTGATCATGTTCCTCTGGCATTTGAGCCTACAACAGTAGCTAGGAAAAATGGTGGCTATACTCAAATGATGATCATATGGCATACACTTTGGAATGACCTTTTCTCCCCAGGGTTCACTGTTGTGCAAAGCATGGTGAGAGATATTTCTGTAATTTTGTAGAAACAGGGATCAAATTATAAATCCTTCATAGGGCATGAGAAGAGTTCAAGATCCGAGATCTTAGAGATTAGACTATGATATATGCATTGGGGCACCTCATATATGTCGCATTAACAATTTATGGTTGATATTTGGCATGTATTGATATTTAATAGAGCCCTGTATGTGTGAATTTTGCTTTGGCATGTAGAATATCTGACAATATTGAAAACAAGAAGCTTGAGGTTTGCATATGAAAAAATTTCACTAGTAGTTCGGTCTTGTTAGGTCTCTGTAGTTTGCAAGATTGGCAAGAACAATGCTGCAAAGCCAACATCAAAACCACTTTGGAATCCTAGGATCTAGTCCTCCTGGATTCAGAGAGGGATCTCTCTATATAAGTGTTATCAAAGATATTATCTTTAAGGTTTATGATATGATATTAGGCTAGTTATAAAGCACAAGGGTTTTTTATTCTTTTGGTTGGGATGAATATCATTAAAGTGAAGGAAGTCTTTTGAAGGGTAAAGTTGTGAGTAGGTTGAAAATGGTTCAGCTGATAAGATAGGTAAGAAACAATGTCAATCCATTGGGCTATGGAGTCACAAAAGGGTTTAATTGGACAACAGGTTTCAAGAGTGGTCCATGGGGCAAGTCATCTATGTCAATAGATCTCTTTAAGTTGATTTATGGAATGAAAAATTAAGAAGTGGTGAAAGAAGCAAACATGTGAGAGAACAAAGAGCAGCTTAAGATCAAGTAGGAATTTTAACCTAGCCTACTTTCAGCATAATCAAAGGGATATTTTCAAAGAAACTGTTGGGGAAGAAACTAGAGGACAAGGCTAACCATAGACTTCCCTAATTCAACTTTACTTAGAAAAATTTTCAAGAACATTCAAGGAACATGATCACACTAAAGGCTCAAATGCCAGAGGAACATGATCAATCAACTTTGACTTTGATTATAATTCAACAAAGTGTGATCAGTCAAGGAATGTTGGTGAGCCTTTAATGTTCCTCTGGCATTTGAGCCTACAACAGTAGCTAGGAAAAATTATGCATTAACCCTTTTAACTTTGATTGTTCGCTGACTTTCCCTTTAATCCACTGTTTTAGTCTTTAACTCTTTGATTAAGTTATTAATCTCGAGGCTTTTTACTTTAAACTTTATCTTCAATCTTTATCTTCACTGTTCTTTCTTCTTTGCTATGGACAGGAGGTTTTCGGTGCATTAGAGGGTTTGACCATGTAGCCAGTGCTCATAAAGCACGGATCAACTATGAAATGATGACTGGAAGTCCCTTTTGCGCAATTTTTTTAACCTCTATTTTGACCATGAGTGTCCTTATCTTCTGGCCCTGCCCTTTACTGACAGGGGGGGGGGGGGGGTTTCTGTTTTTAAAACCACCATATGACCTGAAAAAAACAACAAATTTATTATAAAATCCTACTTTATGTGGGTGAAGCTTCTTTTAAGGCTTGCGGAGGGTGAAAGTAGCTTATCTAGAGGAACGGGAGAGGTTTTATGGAGAAAAACTGCGAAAACTATGTTTAAAATTGCATATGGCGCGAAATTACAAATTTGTGGTTTTGCGAAAACCACGAATGGCTTTCACGTGACCCTCGGGTGGTAAGTGGTTTGTGTTGAAACAAACACGATCCAATTAAAATGTGTCGCATGGCCTTTGCAAAATCGGCGATCTTGCGCAGCTTTGGGAGGTTAAACTCTGGACGGCAAAATCACGCGATATATGATATCGACCGTTGGATGAGGAAGGGTGGATCCAATGGTCAGGAGAGAATGCGATGGGAAAGGTGTGCGAGCAAGAGCTTTGGTGGGAGATAGGTGGCAAGCAATGATTGGATGGGCGATGCGGTAGTGGGAGGTAGGCCCCGACGGGATTTGATGTCAGGAGTAAACAAGAGCCGCCAGATCTCATAGATTGGCGGTGGAGATCATTTGCAAGGATGACATATAGAAAGTTTTCGAGAGGATGAAGGATAGGAGGGGAGGCATGATAGCCGTTGATCTTTAAAGATCAATGGTTGGGATTATTTTGTGGAGTGATAAGGCGGGGGAAATATGTAATGGGATGGGGGCTTAAAGAAGAAGGAAAGGCAAGGTCTGATGGAGGGATAAGGTGACCCAAGGCGGAGAAGAGGGGGCTTAAAGGAAATGGTGGAAATGGGGCGATCGACAGATTAAACGACGGCCGTCGGATCCCATTGATCTATGGTGTAGATCTCGTCAGGTAAATGTTGTCGGGGTGGGAGTTTTATGAAGGAAAATGCGGGTTTTCAATGAAAATTCCGATGCGATGGGGGCTTGGGATAAGGGGCAAGCGTGAATCTGTAGGAGAAAAAAGAACCTGGGCTAAGGGAATAGGGGTTGGGAGTGAAATATTTTAAGTGCCCAGTTGCGGGGCTGGGTCACCTGACAGAAAATGAGCTAGGGGCTAAGCCGAAAGGGGCTAAAAACCCAAAACCTTTATATGAGAAAAAAGGCTTAAAATGAAGCCTTTTTAGGTGTTTTTTAGTGTTTCGATAGGTAAAATAGAAGTTTTTAAACCATAAAAAGGGATTTTTTATGAGTTTAAAAGGGATTTTGAAGGTTTTTTAGGAGAATGAGGGACAAATTAGAGAGGAGAGGGAAATTTTACAAGGAAAATGAATGATATGGGGGCAAAAATGGGGGGAATGAAATGATGAAAATGGGGCTTTTTAGGAAACAATTTTCTTTGGGAACAACAGGATTTCTTGGTGGATTTTTGAAGGGAACAAAAGGCTTTTGAAGGGAACAACACTTAAGGAATAAAACTGTTAGTGAACAGCACTTAAGGAACAACAGACTTCAAGAATGAATTATTTTCTACGAAAATAATCTCTTGAAGGCTCAAGACTTGTTTTAGGCATCATTTTCTATGACAAAAATTTACTGATGGCTAATAGTGGCTCCACTTGGGGATGGAAGCTCCTTGGAGGTGTCAAGAAATTCAGAATTTCATCTTTGGGATGCAAACCTGTGCCTTTATCCATTGAAAACATGCTTCTTCTTTGATCATGCTGCTTTACAAAAGATGATCAGTATTTCATACCAGCATACAAATTTCTCCCAATCATTATACCTACACAACCTACTTTTCCTATCACTTTTTCTTCATAAGGTGCATTTGGACTTGCAAACCTTTGTCATCAACATTTTATTCTTTTTAAAAAAGGAAAAACCAATCTAAATCTACCCTTATTTCTTCCATGAGTTCAAATTAAACTGTTGAACTCATAAATTCTCTACCTAAGCTACTATCTGCCAGGATTAAACAGTCTGACAAACCTTATTCTCTATTTTCTAAAGCAGAAATTTAAACACAGTCAAATCAGGATTAGACTGTCTGATTTACCATGGTGTCTATGGCTATATATACAAGCTGCACATAGAATTTATTTGCAGAAAAAACAAAAATGTGAAGGCTTAAGATCTGAAAAATAAATGACATCCTCCACTCTTGCTTTAGCTCTGATTTTGATCTTTTAGAGGTGTTCTCTTTTCCTCTAGTTTAGATTTTGAGATATTAGAACCAATTCTTCATCAAACTTTATAGGTTCAAAATTTAAGCTTGTTTGAACCACTTTTTCTATCCTAATCTATTCTATTGACAAGGCAATATTAAACGGTTTGGAAAATCTGATTCACTAACCTATCAGCAGTAAATTGAAATATATCTAGTCATGAATAGGCTGTAGGACTAAATAGCAGTGTTTTCTCAGGTAGTGGAATTTAAGCTTGCACACTTTTAGAATTTCTTCTTTTTTGGGTATGTGGTTGTACCTTTCTTCTTTTATGTCTGCCCTCCTTTTCTCTTTTTCTATTGTTTTTTTATTTTTCTCTTTTTTTCAAATTCAAAAGAAGAAAAGAACAAAAAACTAACTAAATTCTCATAGGCTGAGCTTTATTTCTTTCCTACCTAACCTATTATAACACTGAAATATTTACATGTCTTATATGATACAATAGTGCCAGTATAGCCAGTTAAGCAGTGACAAAAAGGAAAAGAAATTATGGTTGCTAGTCAGGGGTATCCATAGTACACATTGAAGATTAATCTTCAAAACCAAGGCTATCACAGAAAGTGACAACTTTTTATGCATTTGGCTCTTGCAAAGGATCCATGCTTGATAACTTGAGCCAATTAGGACCTCCACATATTCTTCCATAGGATCAACAAATAAAATATGAGAACTCTCTTCTTTTTGGCCCCCCATGATTGGTAGATTATCTGCTTTTAAGACATCAGCTTTGAGGGGTACATCTTTAGTATGTTCCTTGGAAACATCATCATCCTTCACCTGAAAATCAACAAGAAATGAAATGTCTTCTTTCTCTAAATCTATGCTTGCTTTTGATGTACACTCAGGTTCTTTGGATGATAGATTTATATCAATAATAGGAGAAGGTTTCTCTTGAGAAGATGATATATCCTCAGTAGGAAAATATTATATTTGTTTTTCTTCCCGAAAGACTTGCCAGTACTTTTCGTTGTTTGGTACAGCTGGTCTGAATTTTTCTTGAATTATGTATTGTATGTTTTCACATGGTCTCAGACATGTACTAGCAACAAGGGCTAACTCATTGGCAAGACTAATTTGGTTTTTTGGAGCAAGGGTAAATTGGAACTCTTCAAATTATTTCAACAGGTCAATAACCTCATCTTTATAGGCTCTAAGTCTAGGATTTTTAACAATTTATTCCCCATTCACCTACCTAATTACCAACTCTTCATTCCCATGAACTGTTATCCTCTGGGATTTTAGTTTTTTCAATAAGTGCAGCCCTAATAGGAGTGCCTCATACTCTACTATGTTACTTGTGCATTGAAAATTCAATTTATATGAATGGCCTTCATCATGATTGTTTCCTAGATTTTAAAGCCATATTCCTTCACCTGCACTAGTTTTACTACCTGACCCATCAAAACTCATACTCCAAAAAGGACTAGTTTCAGTTTCATCATTAATTTCCCTACTATCCTTTTTATCTTGAGTGACTTTGTGTTGTTCTGTGGGAAAGGCACTATGTTGATGATTATCTTGTTCCAATTAAGGTTTGGAGGGTAGTTGCTTGTTTATTATTTGGTAAATTTATTCTTCTGTCAAAAGAGGGATTTCTTTTTCAGCATGAACAAAAGAAAAACAGTCCTCATTCTCTTGTGTCAACTGGTTTTGAGGCTGGATGTCTTTTTGAGCCTCTTCTAAGGGATGTTTACTTGTGCTTGTAGGGAAATTTTGAGGATATTCCACTATTTCCTGATCTACTTCTGCTTCAAACAAATCCTCATGATTGTTATGATACTTAATTTGAATATAGGGTTCATGAGTTGTTTCTTCCATACTATCAGGATGCTACTCTTCTTGTGTAATCTGAAATGATTTATGATCTAGAGGAAGAGTCCCAATATGTTTTGTTTCTTCTCCTATTTCAGGCTCTCTATTTTCTAAGTGGCTACTTGTTTCCTCAAAGCACTGCTCACTATTAGTATTTAAATGTTGTTTGTAAAGATCTGCTAACAGTAAAACACAAGTTATAGGTAGGCAATTAGGAATTTCTTGACAACCTTCCTCATCATCTTCTATAAATTCTTAGTCATCATACATGTCTTGCTCTTTGTCTAGGTTTTGTAGTGGTTGAGTTTGTTCTTGATTTGGAATAAGCATTAGTTGCTCTAGATCATCAACACTCAAATTAGCCTCCCCTAGAAAGGATTATGAATCATTATTGATTATATTTTCAATTGGATCCTAAGGATTATCTTCTATTTCTTGATTAATCTTTGAAGTTAAAATTTTCTATGGTCCACCCCATTGATTTATTTAAACATTAATCTGGAATGTTCTGGGTTTTCTGAGGTCCTAAGGATGTAAAAAATGTATTTGAATCAGAATTTACCAGTGGAGTCTTAGGAAAAAACCAGTGGGGTCAGCAGACCAACTGAATACCAATGGAGTTGCCAAGTGAAGGGTTTCTACTTGTTTCCAAGGTTTGGTTGTTGTTCACCATCAACAATCAATAATAAATAGTCTTGGTGACACTTGATTCATTTATAAATAGGGGTTAGTTTTATTTGTGAAGTTATCTATTACTCAATAATCTCCCCAGTATGGTCACCACTCTGTTATGTCTCTGTAGTTTGCAAGATTGGCAAGAACAAACGCTGCAAGGGTTTTTGATTATTTTGGTTGGGATGAATATCATTAAAATGAACGAAGTATTTTGAAGGGTAAAGTTGTGAGTAGGTTGAAAATGGTTCAGTTGATAAGATAGGTAAGAAACAATGTCAATCCATTGGGCTATGGAGTCACAAAAGGGTTTAATTGGACAACAGGTTCCAAGAGTGGTCCATGGGGCAAGTCATCTATGTCAACAGATCTCTTTAAATTGATTTATGGAATGAAACATTAAGAAGTGGTGAAAGAAGCAAACATGTGAGAGAACAAAGAGCAACTCAAGATCAATTAAGGACTTTTAACCTAGCCTGATTTTAGCATACTCAAAGGGATCTTTTCAAAGCAACTTGTTAGCACCTAATTTGAACCTTAGGTTGAAGGAAGGCAAATCAGGGTAACCTTTAAACCACACTCAACCTTGTAGCTAGCCCTACAAGGTCAGGAGAGGGCTCTCTCCGAGAAATATATTCAATGAAGTATAAGATTAAACTGGTATTAGGCTAGGTATAATGATGGGAAATGTTTTTATAAATTTTCAGTGTGTATGGAACAGATGGGACAGTTTGAATCTGGGGAATTAAATCAGAGATACAGGGTATTTCATGGGGCAAGGTAGGCAGGAATTTTAATAATTTATTTAAATAATGATGGAATAGTAAGACTGGTGCGGAGCGGAAAAGGGCATAGGAGATGGATCCTTTTCAAACAGCAGAAAACATAGAGCACTGAATGATTTCCCAAGGTAGAGCATTAATAATGGATTCTACCTATATATCTTGAAAAATTTCAACCAGAGATATGAATGAATGAATGGAAAACATAAAAATTAACATATGAACACAAATAAAGAAACAATGATAAAATCCATACCACAGGGATCCCACAAATCAGAGCTGCATATCTTTTTTTAATTCCATTCTAAACTGTTAAACATGGAGCACAGAGCATCCTCGGTGTTTTCGAAACTAATTCCACACTTTAATCCCTTTACCCCTTTGAAAAATGATTGAAAATTACATTAAATAGACCAAAATGAGGGGAAAATGTCCACAAAAAAAGGGAGTTGTTTCACTGGAATCCGAACATAGGATAAAGACCAACGATCTATCCCTGAAAAGAATGAACAACAATACATTTTTGACCATTTTGAGATTCACTGTTATATCCAAAAAATGAGAAGAAGGAACTATTGAACCAATCCCTTTTAAATCGTTGTTGAATAAATCGTAATGGATCTATGTCTGTATTTAACTCTCAGCCTTTGATTATTGCTCTGTTTTTTATTCTTTGAAGAAAACTAACTTTTGAAGGAAATTCATTTGAAACCATAAAAATGAAATTTGCCTTAAATGAAGAAAAGTCCCCTTTGGATAAAAAATAGCAAAGGGAAGAGGGAGGTGGGCCCGAATCGCAATCGCAATCAGAAGAGGGGAAGATGGTATCATATAGGGGAATGATGCGATGGAAATTTGCGATTGCGATTAGTGTATAAGGGGAAGGGAGAAATCGCAATCGCAATCAGGGATCGGGGCGGAAGGGCGCTTTGGAACGAGGTGACAAAAATTGTGATGCAATTGGAATAAGTGTAATAGGGGTGAAAGGATAAACAAATGGGGAAATTCCTCTTAAAACAAATAAAAGTGATTTTGTGCTTTTACAGAGGAAAAAGGGATTTTTCATTGAAAGGTGGAAGGGTTTAATGGTGGGACCCGGGGGCCAATCGCAATCACAATATCGGAGGGGAATGGAGAGGGTTTTAAACTTATGAAAATTGCCGATTGAGATGGTGCAACAGCGTATGATTCATCCTATCGAAAGAGTATATCGAAGATGCAAACACAATCAGGGGCATGGTTCGGGAGTTCAATCGCATCGGAGGAATTAAGGGAGTGGAGACAGTGCAAAGGTGTGATGCGATCGGGCGATTGCGATCACATATGGGCCATTCGATCGCTGGGAAGATCGACAATCAGGATGTAATCGGGTGGGGTTAATCACAATCGTAAGTTTTAATATGGGAGAATGAAAATGCGCGATGCGATTAAAACACTTAACAAATGTTTTAACATTGATTTTTTGCTTTTACAAAGGAAAAGCTCGTTTTTGTTTGGAATGAGCGGAAGATCTTAAGGTGGGGCCTAGCCAATCACAATTGGGAAATCAGAGGGTGAGAAAGGCAAAGGGTTAAGGACTGTGGGGATGCTGATTTCGATTGGCGATTGATCACATCAGAAGATCGGAAGGGGTAGTGAAGTCGAGGCAAAGGGCTTTGGAAACGCCGATTTCGATTGGCGATTGATCGCATCGGAGAAATGTAATAGGGGAAGGGCCAATCAGAGGAGGTCAATCAGGGGTTGCGATTTAAGTGATGTGATCGGATCGAGGGAGGTTTATAAAGAAAACTTTAAACTTTTGTGAAATAAAGTGTAAGGGAAAAATGGGAAAAGGGGAAATATTAGGCTATAGGGGACCTTCTTTCACTTAGGCATAAATTTTGATCCAGGAGTCAGTTTTGAGAGTATAATATACCGTTGGAAAACTCTTTCCAGGATCTTTCTAATGGATAGACTTAAAACATGATTTTACACTGAAAATTCTATGGAAAAATTCTCTGAAGGGCAGGGTGGTGACTTTGTGGTGATAGCAGCTTCTGAAGTGTGACTATTTACATATGAAGACATAAAATTACATAAAAGATGATAATAAAAGAAAAGTACCATGTTTTCACCTCAAAACATAGTTTTGACGTAAAAATTACATCAAAATTAATAAAAAATTTCTTTGATCTTCTCGGAGGCTATGACTTTGAGTTTATTTGACCGCCTCATGACCTTGCTGATATTTATTGACACTTAACTCATTAATTTGACCATGATAAGACCCTAGAACTTAATGAGACCAGCCGTATGACCTAATAATATGGATTGGGAGTGAAAGTGACTCATGACTGAATACCATAGAGAGGGGAATCAAAAAGTTATACATGAGGGAAAACTGATGAAAGACCACTGCCATCAATGTATTCATGACCTAATGGAATGATGAAAATTTATGGTATGAGACTCCTAATATGCAAATGCAAAAGAGTATTTTGATCACTGATGAAAGTATGACAATAATGACACTAACATTGGCTCCAATGCGGATGGTAGATCCTTGGAGGTGCCAAGAACACCGTAGACCAAGTAGCCTTATCCATTGGGCATGGAGTCACAATACTGAAAACTGACACAATGCAGACTGACTCTGACTCAAAACTAAGACTAAAAACTAAATTTAAACCAAACTTTACACATATCATTTTAAGTTTTATAGCCTTCACTTCGGGCCCCAAACTTCAATGACTGTGTATTTTAAATCTAACAAAAAATAACATGGTATATATAATGATTGTGACATACTTTTGATCCATTATCTTCAACAGTGGTAGTGCTTGAAAAGCCTACCATTCACTGCTCCTCCAAGGCAATATTGGCCATCCATCTCTAAGAGTAAGAAAGAATTTTGTCCCCTGTATGCTGAAATCTTGTATGGTCCCTTCCACAGGTTATCGAACTTACCATGCTTCCCTTTGTCCTCATTTCGTGCATCCCATCTCAACACCACATCGCCCAACTAAAACTTTTCTGCTTTGGTCTTACGGTCATAGATTTTCTTTATCTTCTCTTGCAATAGAATAGCATTCTGTGACACTTATTATCTTGTTTGCTGGAGTGGATCATTGGATTGATCCTTCGCTGATTATCATCTTCTTTACTACCAGCCTCTTGCAATAATCTCATGACCAAGACTGTAAGCGATGTAGGAAAAACAACACCAATACCATAAAACAATTCAAACAGTGACATACCTATGGATTTCTTGCTGCTAACTCTATCTACCCATAACACGTTGATGAGATTTCGATGCTAGTTCCTTTTGTTTGCCTCCAACATTTTCTTGAATATGTTTATCAGGGATTTATTCGATGATTCTGCCAGGCCGTTGCCTTATGGATAGTATGCTGTTGAATGGCCCAACACAATATTGTACTTGTCGTAGAATTCCACCATCTTCTTAGATTTGAACGATGTTGCGTTATCTGTAATGATTTTGTGAGGGAAACCAAAATGAGGCAAGATATTCGATTCTAAAAATTGAATAATTACCGTCTCAGTGGCTTGCCTTGCTGGAACGGCCTCGATCCATTTGGTGAAGTAATATGTACCTGTCAAGATCCATCGATGCTGCGTTGATGATGCAAGATGGATTTTCCCTATGAAATCAAGTCCCCACTGCTGAAAGGGAGCGTTTACTGAAACCGGTTTTAAAGGAAAAGGAAGTAGTTTCCTTTTCCCTTGGAAAACTTGACACTCATGGCAGATCATCACCTGTTTTATACAAATCTGAAAATAAAGTGGGCCAATAATACCCTTCTCTCAACACCTTGTTGGCTGTAGGTTTCCAAAAAAAATGACTCCCACAATCAGCTTTTTGAAAGTCATGCATCACCTGCTGAGCCTCATCTTCAACCAAACAATTAAGCAGAATACCTCCTAGATCTTTCCAATAAAGAGCACTGTTTAAAATACAGAATTTATTAGACTTGAGTTTCAGTGATTTTCCTTTTCTTTTAGACATTCCTGGAGGTGGTGAAAGATGCTGAAGAACATACACAATGTATGAATACCATGGGGATTGTAAACAAATGTCTGAAAATGGAACAAGAAAACCTTCATCCTCATCCTCTGACATTGCTACTATAAGATTAATATCCAGGGCACGCAGGTTTGATTAGGCCATTAGTTTTTACAAGCCTTGTCCTTTAATCAGCTTTGTGGGTTTAATCTCCAAATCATATTCCAACATTGTTGTTATCCACTTACCTCTTCTTCCCTCTGGATCAGTCTGCATCAACACATATTTTACTGCTGCGTTAGGAACATATGCTATGGTATGTGAATGTAGAATATATACTCTAAAATCCTTCAATGATTTTATAAGGGCCAATTCTTGTTTCTCAATGATACTATACCGCAAAGCAACATCTTGAATAGTCCTGCTGAAAAAGGAAATTGGCTTTCCAATATGATCTCTCTTTTGCATCAAAACCGCAGCCATAGTATGCTCTGATGCAAATGAAAATATAATGAAATCTCAAGTGTAATTAGGACTGATTAAGACTGGAGCATTGGATAGAGAGAAATTTACTAGATTAAATGACTTGATAGCCTCCTCAGTCCATTTGAGAGTGCTATCCTTCTTCAACATATTAGTCATTTCTCTTAAATGTTCAGCCAAATTGGGTATAAATCTGCGAAAGAAATTCATCTTACCATTAAATTCATGAATCTCCTTTTTGTTACGTGGGAGGTCTATTTGCTGAATTTCCTCCACTCTGGATGGATCAATGCGGATACTGTCTTTAGATATGATATGCCCCAACAGCTTGCCTTCATCCATAGCAAACATAATTTTCTTTGAATTGAGAGAAATCCCAAACTTTCTGCATCGCTGAAAAACAACCCTCATGTGGTGCAAATGTTCATCATCAGAACCAGAAAAAACTATCAGATCATGCAAATAAACAACAAGAAAAACATCCTTTTAATTGGCAAAAGCAATGTCCATTTCTCGCTGGAAAGTGGCCCCAACGTTCTTCAGTCCAAATGGAATTTTGGCATACTGGAAAGTTCCCCAGGGTTTTGTGAAAGAAATTTTGTCTTGGTCTTTTTCATGCACCAAGATCTGATTATGGCCTGAGTAGCCATCAAGTAGTGACATCCTTGATGCTCCAACTACTCTCTACAGAATATGGTCCATCTTCAGAAGAGGATATTTATCCTTTAAGGATGCTTTATTCAGGTTCCGAAAATCTATGCACAAACTTATCTCTCCTGTCTTTTTATGTATCAGGACCAAATTTGAAATCCAGTCAGAAAATATAATTGGGACAATGATACCAGCTTTATATAATTTGTTTACCTCTTTTTCAATGGATGGCAGCAGCTTTGGGTTGATCCTTCTCAACTTCTATCTAAAAGGCTTTTGATCCGGCTTGATGGGAATAGTATGCTAAATTATATTTTTGTCATACACCTTCAAATATGAATAATCCCACGCAAACACATCAGAAAATTTAGAAATTAATTTAACATACTGTTCCTTTACCTTAGGGGACAATGCCTTTTGATAACTTCACAAGCTTAGGCTTGTCAGCTGTTCCAAGGTTAACATCTTCAACTCCTTTATTAGTAGGCACCAAGCTTGTTTTCTTTGCAACATCATCCTGATCAAAGAGCTCCTCCAAAGGTATGAGGCCTCTAGGAATTACATTGTCTTTCAGCTGCAATATGTCCATCTGATTTGCTTCAACTTCTTGATCATCAACATTATAATCACCCTCTATGGGAGTATCCTTGAATTTTCCATCACTCTGCAAGAAAGCGTTAATTTCTTTGTCATCCCAAAACACTTGCCAATACCTTAGATTATCCGAGACAGCAGGCCGATGTTTGACATAAATTTCAAAATTATTGCTGGAACTCATTGGAATCTTCAAATTTCTTGCAGTAGTGGCAAGAGAATCTGCAATAAGATTCTACATTCGGGGTACTGCTATGAAAGTGCACTCATGAAATGTCCTCAAGATGTCTAGGACTGTGTTTTTGTAGGCCCTCAATCGCGGATGCTTTGCTTGGTACTCTCCTTTTACTTGTTTGATTATCAACTCTGAATCTCCATAGACAGAAATCCTTTTTGCATTTAACTTCTTCAAAATTTTCAAACCTGCAATCAAAGCTTCATACTCTACTTCATTGTTAGAGTAGTCAAAATCCAACTTGTAAGCACATACTCTAACATTACTAGGAACCTTTTCAGGCTGGAAAACAGGGCTCTGAATCCATATTCCTATACCATCACTGTCCTTACTAATAGCTCCATCAAAGTCCATGCTCCAAAGGCCTTCTTCTTCTTCTTCTAGATGCTGAAATTTTTCTTCTTTCTCCACTTTGTCTTGACTGGTTTATGCATCTTTCTGTTGTTCACTGTCTTTTCACTACTCGCAGGCAGAAAGCTTAGGAATGCTTGCTGTTTTATCCTTTTCTTGTTTAAGGACTTCCCTAAAATTTTCTGAAATTTCAGGTATCTTATCTACTTCTACCAACTGAACATTTTCATCATTCAAACCACCATCTGAATATAATACAAGTGACTCTAAATCTTTGTGGATTTCATTAATGGGATGATTAACTGGCTTCTCTTTGCTAGTGATCATATATTTCATTTTCTTCTCCCTATATAGTTTTCTCAACTGACCAAATATGGCAATGGTGGCATAAGAGAAGTCAAGCTACATGGTTCCCTTAAGTTTTTCACCCCAAGACTTGGATAGAAGCATTCCAAAATGTGGTGGAACATCGACAACAACTACATCCATCAAAACATTCTTGGCTGGGATTTTATCTAAAGATACTACCAAGTCTTTGATAAGACCAATACAATGGACCCTACCAGAGTCAAAGGAATATAAATCATGGTATTTACAGGTAATATCAAGTCCCAAATTCTCCATAATGGATTTGGGAATCAAATTGTGCGAGGCTCCAGAGTCCAACATAGCATTATGTAAAATGAACTCATGCAATCTAAGACTCGGTTAGAAGGGAGGGACTTCACTCTCTTCAAATTGATCTTCTGTGGCTGGACCAAAAATGAGTTCAGGATAATCATCTTCGACATTTACCATATCTGATACAGAGTCTATTTGCAAAATTATAGACACCTAATGTTTATAAGTGTTATTTTTCACCAACTTTGTCAAGGGCATGGAAACCTTCAGCTTAGAAATTTCATTTTCTAAATTAAAAGAAGGAACTTTTTCTACCTATTTGATGGGAGGATCTTTCTTCTCTACTTGCTCCTTTGCTGTGCTCAGCCGATTATTTGCAATGTTATTTGCTGAAGATGCCTTTTTGGGAGAAGGATCAATAGGCTCTTTCCCTTTTCTTTGAATATTTGAGGAGTCATTTTTCGATTGCATCTCTTTTATTTTCTGAATGGGACTGATTGGCATGTCTCTGGTTCTTAGGGAATACTGCTTCTGTTGTGCTAACAAAGCGTTCATGTATCCTCTTTGATAATCGTTGGACTCTTCTTCTAACACTATGTCATTGGCCAAAATGAAATTATCATCTTTTTGAATGTCTGTAGTCACTGTATATTCTTCATCTTCTGTGAGAAAGATGGGCGCACCGTCAGCTGTGAAGAAATGATTGGCTTCAATCACAAGATCATCATCATCATCTGTTTTTGTTCCTTGAACATAATTTTGCTGCAATGGAGTTCTGATCTACTGCTATGGTGCTGCTTGGTCCTGCGTTCTCTGTTCTCTTTGCTTAATTCAGAATTGTGGCTGCTGGTGTCCCCTGAAATTCAGATTCCTGATTTGTGCTTTAGGTCTATCTGAAATGGTCAGCCGATCAACCATAGTCTCCACTTTTCTGATCAAAGTATCCATTTTACTGTCTGAAGGGGATGCCTCTTCTTTCACAGTCACTCTCTTTTCAGCCCTTGTCCGCACTCTTCTGGCTAGCAAATTGGCTTCTACGCTCACAACTATCTTCTGCATGTCTTCAAGGGTGGTAGGATCTCGTTCTCGCAGCTGATATGCCATATCAACATCGAAACCATCTAGAAACTTGAGCAAAGCTAAATCCATATGGGGTTTAATATTGGCCAGAATAGCAGTATATACAGCATTGAATCTCACACAATAATCCTGTACAGTTTCACCCACATTCCTTTTAATATTTTCATATTCAGACAAGATTTGGAGTGGGTTTTTCTTTACCTCCCACCGGTCTAAGAATTGTCTATGTAACTCCTACAAATTGTGGATAGAGCCTACTGGTAAGGCTCTGAACCATTTTCGAACTTCACCTCCAAAGCTTTGGACAAACAATCTTGTGGTTACATTTTCTACCTCTACCTCATGAAGGTCAAAAAAGTCATTCATCTTATCAACATGCTGCTAGGTTGTGATGCTTTGAGTGGCATCAAAGATAGGTATTTTACTTTGGTAATCAGCAGGCATATCATTCAGAACCTGAGGTAAAACCAGGGGTGCATACCGGGCATCCATGGCTCGAGGTGGATTTACAACAGTGTTTGTGATACTAGTTTTCAAGGGAGGTGTTGATGGAGGAGTTGAAAGCTAAGAATTGACTTCTAAGACTGATGGGAATGCTGATGAATTAGGGGGAGGAAATGTTGTTCCTGATGACTCTGAAGGCTCAGGGATATTAGTTACAGTGATAGATGTCTGAGGGGAATTCAAAATATAATCATCAATCAATGTATTTGCCCTTTGAACTTTGATATCTATAAGAAATTATGGATCTAAAACTGTGTCATCAAGTGCAGTTTCAGATTTAATTCTAAACAAATAAAGCTCAAAACACTCATCAAAATAAAGATCTTCTACAAAAAACCATTCACTAGGCCAGGTATGCGATCTGAAAATGGGTTTAGGACTCAGTGATCCTTCTTGTCTCCTGACTATCCTTGAAATGAGATTAGGATTTTCAAACACAGTGGGAGGATTTGGATCTCGACTGGCCCTGGTGTATCTTCTTGAAGCTAGTGTGGTCAAATTTCTACTTTACAACGTTTTATTTCAGCCTATCAAACTCTGAACCTCATTATCAAGAGTCAAAGAATTTATATTGAAGATATTACTAGGGTGATCAGTCCTTTATGATAAAATATTCCCCAGTATGGTTGCCGGAAATGTTAGCACCTAATTTGAACCTTAGGTTGAAGGAAGGAAAATGAGGGTAACCTTTAAACCACGCTCAGCCTTGTAGCTAGCCCTACAAGGTCAGGAGAGGGCTCTCTCCGAGAAATATATTCAATTAAGTATAAGAGTAAACTGGTATTAGGCTAGGTATAATGATGGGAAATGTTTTTATAAATTTTTAGGGTGTATGGAACAGATGGGACAGTTTGAATCTGGGGAATTAAATTAGAGATACAGGGCATTTCATGGGGCAAGGTAGGAAGGAATTTTAACAATTTATTTAAATAATGATGGAATGGTAAGACTGGTGTGGAGCAGAAAAGGGCATAGGAGATGGATCCTTTTCAAACAACAGAAAACATAGAGCACTGAATGATTTCCCAAGGCAGAGCATTAATAATGGATTCTACCTATCTATCTTGACAACATTCAACTATAGATATGAATGAATGAATGGAAAACATAAAAATTAACATATGAACACAAAGGAAGAAACAATGCTAAAATCCATACCACAGAGATCCCACAAATCAGAGCTGCATATATTTTTTTAATTCCCTGCCAAACTGTTACAAATGGAGCACAGAGCGTCCTCGATGTTTTCCAAACTAATTCCACTCTTTATTCCCCTTACCCCTTTTACAAATGATTGAAAATTACATTAAATAGACCAAAATGAGGGGAGAAAGTCCACAGAAAAAGGGAGCTGTTTCATTGGAATTTGAACATAGTTGAAATACTAACGATCTGTCCCTGAAAAGAATGAACAACAATACATTTTTTATCATCTTGAGATTTGTTGTTATATCCAACAAATGAGAAGAAGGAATTGTTGAACCAATCCCTTTTAAATCGTTGCTGAAGAAACCGTAATGGTTCTATGTCTATATTTAACTCTCAACCTTTGAATGTTGCTTTGTTTTTTATTCTTTGAAGAAAACTAACTTTTGAAGGAAATTCCTTTGAAACCATAAAAATGAAATTTGCCTTAAATGAAGAAAATTCCCCTTTGGATAAAAGAGAGCTAAGGGAAGAGGGAGGTGGGCCCCAATCGTAATTGCAATCGGAAGAGGAGAAGATGGTATCACATAGGGGAATGATGCGATGGAAATTTGCGATTTCAATTAGTGTATAAGGGGAAGGGAGAAATCGCAATCACAATCGGGGATCGGGAAAGAAGGGTGCTTTGGAACGAGGTGACAAAACTTGCGATGTGATTGGAATAAGTGTAATAGGGGTGAAATGATAAGAAAATGGGGAAATTCCTTTCAAAAGAAATAAAAGTGTTTTTGTGCTTTTACAGAGGAAAAAGGGATTTTCATTGAAAGGCGGAAGGGTTTAATGGTGGGATCCAGGGGTCAATCGAAATTGCAATATCGGAGGGGAATGGAGCAGGTTTTAAACTTATGAAAATCACCGATTGCGATGGTGCGATAGCGTATGAGTTGTTCGATCGGAAGGGCAGATCAACGGTAAAAATGCAATCGGGGGCGCGGGTCGGGCGTTGAATCGCATCAGAGGAATTAAGGGCATGGAGATAGTGCGAAGGTGCGATGCGATCAGACGATTGCAATTGCATATGGGCCGTTGGATTTCTAGGAAGATCGACGGTCGGGATGTAATCGGGCAGGGTTAATTGCAATTGTAAGTTTTAATATGGTAGAATGAAAATGCGCAATGCGATTAAAACACTTAAGAAATGTTTTAACATTGATTTTTCACTTTTACAAAGGAAAAGCTCATTTTTGTTTGGAACGAATGGAAGATATTAAGGTGGGGCCCGGCCAATCGCAATCGGGAAATCGAAAGGTGAGCAAGGTGGATGGTTAAGGACTGCAGGGATGACGATTGCGATTGGCGATTGATCGCATCGGAACATCAGAAGGGGTAGTGAAGCCGAGGCAAAGGGCTTTGGAAACGCCGATTGCGATTCGTGATTGATCGCATCGGAGAAATGTAATAGGGGAAGGGCCAATTGGAGGAGGTCGATTGGGGGTTGTGATTTAAGTGATGCGATCAGATCGGGGGAGTTTTATAAAGAAAACTTTAAAATTTTATGAAATAAAGTGTAAGGGAAAAATGGGAAAAGGGGAAAGATTAGGCTATAGGGGACCTCCTTTCACTTAGGCATAACTTTCGATCCAGGAGTCAGTTTTGAGAGTATAATATACCATTGGAAAACTCTTTTCGGGCTCTTTCTGATGGACATACTTAGAACATGATTTTACATTGAAAATTCTGTGGAAAACTTCTCCGAAGGGAAATGTGGTGACTTTGTGGTGATAGCAGCTTCTGAAGTGTGACTATTTACATATGAAGACATAAAATTACATGAAAGATGATAATAAAAGCAAAGTACCATGTTTTCACCTCAAAACATAGTTTTGAGGTGAAAATTACATCAAGCTGAATAAAACATTTCTTTTATCGTCTCGGATGCTGTGACTTCGAGTATATTTGACCTTCTCATGACCTTGCTAATATTTATTGACACTTAACTCATTAATTTGACCATGATAATACCCTAGAACTTAATAAGACCAACCGTATGACCTAATAATATGGATTGGGAGTGAAAGTGACTCATTACTGAAGACCATAGAGAGGGGAATCAACAAGTTATACATGAGGGAAAAATGATGAAAGACCACTACCATCAATGAATTCATGACCTAATGGAATGATGAAAATTTATGGTATGAGACTCCTAATATACAAATGCAAAAGAGTATTTTGATCACTGATGGCAGTATGACAAGATTGACACTAACACAACTTTTGGGGAAGAAACTAGAGGACAGGGCTAACCATAGACTTCCCTAATTCAACTTTACTTAGAAAACTTTTCAAGAACATTCGAGAACAGAATCTCAAGTTTTACTCAGCAAGACATGGGCTCACCAACATTCCTTGACTGATCACACTTTTTTGAATTATACTCAAATACAAAACAAAGAATAGCTTAAGATCAAATAAGGACTTTTAACCTAGTCTTCTTTTAGCATATTCTCAAAAGAAAACATTGAAGATAAACAAAGAATAGCCTAAGATGAGGTAAGGACTTTGAACCTATCCCGCTTTTGACATACTCTTAGGAAAATTTTCAAAGCTACTGTTGAAGAAGAAACTAGAGGATAGGGCTGACCATAGACTTCCCTAGTTGAACTTTACTTAGCATAATTTTCAAGAAAATTCAAGAACAGAATGTCAAGTTTTACCCAGCCAGACATGGACTCACCAACATTCCTGGTCTGATCACACTCTATTGAATTATCCTCAAATACACAATTAGCAGAAAACATAAAGATAAATATTTATCAGTGAGATTTAGGGTACTTGACAGTAAATCCTAATCTATATTTGTTGTTCTTTATCAGAGAAAATGGATATTATGGAAAACATGAGAAAAATAACAATTTACAATACGAAAAACATCACCATTGACATAGACCAGGACCCCATAAATCAGCTTGTATATTTGATATCCAAACCAGTTACAATCTTCAGGTCCAGTGGGTCTTTACAACTTCAAACTTCTCATCTCAGCCTATCTTTCTTCTATTACAAACAGAGCTTTAGCAGCCTAAATAGCTATTTGCAATCAATGAGTATTCAAATACCAACCCCAAAACTCTTTTCTAGAGAAGTATTTATAGAATAATGAGGAGGTGGAGTGAAAGAAAGGTCTATCTGTTCAATTAATATAGAGTAAGTGCTTCTCGGCCTTTGAAGGGCCAAATGGAGAAGTTTTCAAATGTTTTAACTCTGCTAATTGATTATTACATTAAATTTCATCAGCTTTAGTCACTTTTGTTGACTTTGGAGGCTTTTGGTAGGCTAGAAATAAATTTTGAGCTATCTTTGGCAAAATATCTCTGACTATGCATTTACTGTGTATTATTTTTAGGAAATAAGACTGTAGGTGGCATTTTTGGCTTTAATTGCCTCACTGATGTGGCATTTGGAGCTTCCCTTGTTGATTTGTCTGTCTTAATACCTTAAAACACTGATTTAACTGTGATTTTGTGTTTTAAGGCTGATCATGCCTTTTTCATTCTTCTACGATCTTAAATTTTCCTTTTTCTGATTGTGTCCACCTTTAAACTGTGTTTTAACCTTAAAACAATAGGATTAAGCCTTTAATCCTTCAAACTTATACATTTACCCTTTTAACTTTGACTGTTCGCTGAATTTCCCTTTAATCCACTGTTTTAGTCTTTAACTCTGTTATTAATCCTTATGCTTTTGACTTTAAACTTTATCTTCAATCTTTATCTTCACTGTTCTTTCTTCTTTGCTATGGATAGGAGGTTTTTGGTGCATTAGAGGGTTTGAACATGTAACCAGTGCTCATAAAGCACAGATAAACTATGAAATGATGATTGGAAGTTCCTTTTGCGTGATTTTTTTAACCTTTATTTGGACCACGAGGGTCCTTATCTTCTGGCCCTGCCCTTTATTGAACTGTGGGGGGGGGGGGGGGGGGGGTTCTGTTTTTAAAACCACCATATTACCTGCAAAAAACAACAAATTTATTATAAAATCCTACGTTATGTGGGTGAAACTTCTTTGAAGGCTAGCGGAGGGCGAAAGGAACTTATGCAGAGGAGAAGGAGAGGTTTTATGGAGAAAACCTGCGAAAACCAGGTTTAAAATCACATATGGCGTGAAATTACAGATTGGCGGTTTTGCGAAAACAGCACATGGTTTTCGCGTGACCCTCGAGCAGTAAGTGGTTTATGTTGAATCAAATGCGATGCAATTAAAATGTGCCGCATGGCCTTTGCAAAACTGGTAGTCTCGCGCGACTTTGGTAGGTTAAAATCCGGACTGCAAAATCACGCGATATACGATATCGACCATTGGATGAGGAAGGGCGGATCCAACGGTCGGGAGAGAACCCGATGGGAAAGGTGCGCGAGAAGGAGCTTTGGTGGGAGACAGGTGGTAAGCGATGACTGGATGGGCGACGGGGTAGTGGGAGATAGGCCCCGACGGGATTTGATGTCGGGAGTAAACAAGAGCCATTGGATCTCATAGGTCGACGGCGGAGATCGTTTGTGAGGATGACAGATAGAAAGGTTTCGAGAGGATGAAGGATATGAGGGGAGGCATGATAGCCATTGATATTTAAATATCAATGGTTTGGATTATTTTGTGGAGTGATAAGGTGGCAGAAATATGTAACGGGACGGGGGCTTAAAGAAGAAGGAAAGGCAGGGTCGAATGGAGGGATAAGGTGACCCGAGGCGGAGAAGAGGGGGCTTAAAAGAAATGGAGGAAATTGGGCGATCGACAGATTAAACAAGGGCCGTTGGATCCCATGGATCTATGGTGTAGATCTGATCGGGGAAATGTTGTTGAGGTGGGAGTTTTATGAAAGAAAATACGGGTTTTCAATGAAAATGCCGATGCGATGGGGGCTTGGGATAAGGGGAAAGCGCGGTTCCGTGGGAGAAAAAAGAACTTGGGCTAAGGGAAAATGGGCTGGGATTGAATGGTTTTAAGCGCCCGATTGCAGTTCTAGGTTACCTGATGGAAAATGAGCTAGGGGCTAAGCCGAAAGGGGCTAAAAACCCAAAACCTTTATATGAGCAAAAAGGCTTAAAATGAAGCCTTTTTAGGTGTTTTTTAGTGTTATGATAGGTAAAATAGGAGTTTTTAAACCATAAAAAGGGATTTTTTATGAGTTTAAAAGGGATTTTGAACGTTTTTTAGGAGAATGAAGGATAAATGGGAGAGGAAAGGGAAATTTTACAAGGAAAATGAATGACATGGGGGAAAAATGGGGGGAATGAAATGATGAAAATGGGGTTTTTTAGGAAATAGTTTTCTTTGGGAACAACAGGATTTCTTGGTGGATTTTTGAAGGGAATAATAGGCTTTTGAAGGGAACAACACTGTTAGGGAACATCACTTAAGGAACAACAGTGCGAAGGAACAACAAACATCAAGAATGAATGATTTTCTACGAAAATAATCTCTTGAAGGCTCAAGACTTATTTTAGCCATTATTTTCTATGACAGAAAATTACTCACTAGAAAATTTGGCGGAATTTCCGATGGCCAATTCGTCGCTATTCCGACACATAGTCATCGCAAGAGCGACAGTTCGAGGGCTGGCATAACGTGGTTTACCATATCGTCGTAGTTCCGATGCACTTAAAAAGTGTCGCACTATCAACACTTTTTCCGTCGCTTCCAAACAAGCGTCACTCTTCCGACATTTCCCAATCTGTCGCACTTCCGACCTTTATGAACTGTCGCACTTCCGACGAAATGTGGTCCGACGTTTTGAACGTCGCTCTTCCGATGTTTGTAAATTGTCACAATTACGATGAAATGTGGTCCGACATTTTGAACGTCGCTCTTCCGATATTTTTAAACTGTCGCAATTCCGACGCAATGTGGTCCGACGTTTTGGACGTCGCTCTTCCGATGGTTATAAATTGTCGCAATTCCGACGAAATGTGGTCCGACGTTTTGAACGTCTCTCTTCCGACGTTTGTAAATTGTCACAATTCCAACGAAATGTGGTCTGACATTTTGAACATCGCTCGTCCGACATTTTTATACTATCGCTCTTCCGACGTTTTTAAGTTGTCTCAATTCCGACGCTGACAAGGTGTCGGTATAGCGACGGCGGGTTCAATTTAAAAAAAAAAATGAAACTTTAAAAGAGGAAAAACGTTGTTTTGAAAATATTATATGAAGTAAAAAATTCCATGAAGTCATTACATTTTCACATCTGAAGATTGGAACCCAAATATCCATCCAGAAAAGTGGAAGTCCCACCCCAGACAATGATAGAAAAATACCCCATGTCACATACAGGGACATGATATAAAACCCAGTAACAGTCCACATGGAGATTATCGACAATCTGAGAAAGCATCCAAATATTCCCGAGGCATCTATAAGAAAGTGAAATAGCAGTATGTAGAATAGTAAAGCAACAGATAAAGTACCGACGTCCATTGTTCCAAATACAAATTAAAGTACCCAAAATCCTTGAACAGAGAAAAATGCTAATCATGTGAGAAGTGTGATATGTCCAAAATATAAAAAGACCATTAGACCATACCAATAAACTAGCAACATAGACCAGCATAGCTAGTTTTGAAGGCAGAGTGATAAACATTATTCATTTTTTTTTCACAAGAGAAAAAACGTTGTTTTGAATATATATTATATGAAGTAAAACAGTCCATGAAGTCATTAAATTTTCACATCTGAAGATTGGAACCCAAATATCCATCCAGAAAAGTGGAAGTCCCACCCCAGACAGTGATAGAAAAATACCCCATGTCACATACAGGGACTTGATATAAAACCCAGTAACGGTACACATGGAGATTATCGACAAATCTGAGAAAGCATCCAAATATGCCTGAGGCGTCTATAAGAAATTGAAATAGTAGTATGTAGAATAGTAAAACAACAAATAGAGTACCGAAATCCATTGTTCCAAACATGGAAAATTTTAGGGGCTAATATTCGCAGATGGGCTAATTTTCCATTGTTTAAAAAAAAAAAACATTCACCATTTTCCATTTTTTTATAAAAATGATTCGCCCAAATTTTACAATATAAAATTATTTTACGTTAAAAATCACCAACATTATATGGAAAATATATATAATATCATTATAAATTTGAATAATTTTACAAATACATCAATAAAAATTTTATAGTTTGCATATCAGGGACTAGTGAGATTCGCCAATTGTTTAAGCTTCAAGATAATTTCCCATCCTTAAAATTTTCCCTAGTTCCAAATACAAATTAAATTACCCAAAATCCTTGAACAAAGAAAAACACTAATCATGTGAGGAGTGTGATATGTCCAAAATATAAAAAGACCATTAGACCATATCAATAAACCTGCAACATAGACCAGCATCTCTAGTTTTGAAGGCAGAGTGATAAACATTAATCATTTTTTTTTCATAAGAGAAAAAACATTGTTTTGAATATATTATATGAATTAAAACAGTCCATGAAGTCATTACATTTTCACATCTGAAGATTGGAACCCAAATATCCATCCAGAAAAGTGGAAGTCCCACCCCAGACAGTGATAGAAAAATACCCCATGTCACATACAGGGACTTGATATAAAACCCAGTAACAGTCCACATGAATATTATCGACAATCTGAGAAAGCATCCAAATATGCCCGAGGCATCTATAAGAAATTGAAATAGCAATATGTAGAATAGTAAAGCAACAGATAGAGTACTGACGTCCATTGTTCCAAATACAAATTAAAGTACCCAAAATCCTGCAACAGAGAAAAACGCTAATCATGTGAGGAGTGTGATATGTCCAAAATATAAAAAGACCATCGGACCATATCAATAAACCAGCAACATAGACCAGCATCGCTAGTTTTGAAGGCAGAGTGATAAACATTAATCATTTTTTTTTTCACAAGAGAAAAAACGTTATTTTGAATATATTATATGAAGTAAAACAGTCCATGAAATCATTACATTTTCACATCTGAAGATTGGAACCCAAATATCCATCCAGAAAAGTGGAAGTCCCACCCCAGACAGTGATAGAAAAATACCCCATGTCACATACAGGTACTTGATATAAAACCCATTAACGGTCCACATGGAGATTATCGACAATCTGAGAAAGCATCCAAATATGCCCGAGGCATCTATAAGAAAGTGAAATAGCAGTATGTAGAATAGTAAAGCAACAGATAGAGTACCGACGTCCATTGTTCCAAATACAAATTAAAGTACCCAAAATCCTTGAACAGAGAAAAACGCTAATCATGTGAGTAGTGTGATAACCATCTGCAGAAACCCAGGCTCGCTTGTAAGATCAGGCTTGCTTAATTCCAAAATTGGTAACCATCTGTTGCATCCGAGATGTAAGGTTCAGGCTCGCTTGTTTCCATTAGTAGCCTGCTACAGAATCCACCCTGTTCATAGCAAAAAGGTTGCTGTAGATATATAGAGAAAGTATAATATGTAGACCATATAAACAGTGCTATGTATTTCAAAAAACAGGTTTAAAATAGAAACAGGGAAACATTTTTTTTTGTAAGTAAAGTTAATCTATTAACAGTGGGAATAAAATTACACCGAAGTCAAAATCGTTTCCTAGACTCATGGAAAATTTTTCATCAAAAACTGAAAAAATTAAGAAGACTGCCCTCATACGGGGAAACCAGTCTTGAACGTTTAATTTACAGAATTCAAAAATATTACAAAGGTCCAGAACAGTAAAATAATCTAAAATCATCCCAATTAAGTGGGCTGTGAAGCAAGAAAAACAAATTAACCAAACTACTCCTTCGACTCCTCGATGATTCAGCACCATCCTTCGGAAGGTCCAGGATCGCTAGGTGCTACCTCCACATTCATGCCACGGCTCCCCTCCTGAAGGCCCGAATGCTGGCTAGCTTTTTCCGAGCTCAGACCCGCCGGACGGGTGCATTCTTCCTTCATTTGGGCCTCCTCGTGGAAAACCACAGTGACTGAAGCTGTGATTCATGGGCGGCTGAGAGAGCAATTAAAGGAAAATTTCCCAATGCGCATCATGGGAGAAGGTGAACTAGCGGTGGGGAAACGAGGAGCAGGGGAATCCATACGGTGGCCAGATCCTACAACCCGACCCTGCCCACTCCTAGTATTTGGATAGCGACCTGCATAATAATCACTGGACTAGCCGGAAGACAACTCGGTTGAGGGGCTGGAGGGAGTGCGCAGGGGTTGACCCCTAGTGCTCCCCCTGCAGCAATGCATCCTTTGACACACGTGAGGCATGGGTGCAGTCTCACTAGCATTGGGCACAAGAGGAGACAGAGAAGCAGAATTCCAAGAAACAAAGGAAGACAGACAAGGACCAGACTGAGAGAAATGCAGATATGCAGCAAGGTCTACGCAGTAGTTCAGCTGGCCACTTCTCCTTCTCGTCACAGTGAGCAGGCAGTGTAACCCAGCAACCGGCTCGTCTGAAAAACCGTAGCGAAATTCCATTTTATCGAACCGATTGCAATGCAATCGAAGGACGCCCATCATAATTAATCTCTGATCATTAATGAGAGCCGAAGGCTGGATCATATTGGAGCATGCGGAATCGCTAACAGGAGTGGAGGTCTGATCTTGAACATTGTTAAAACTTAATGCGATTAGATGTGAAAACCTTGGAACTTAATTGAACAACGTTAAAACTTAATGCGATTGATATGAAATCGCCACATCCATGTCCCATCGCCTTAAACGCCATCGAATGCACCCGCAGCCGGGAGCAGGGCAAGTTCTGATTGAGGACACGTGGCAGAAATTGATTGGAGCAGATCTTTGCTTGGGCCGCTTGCGTAGTGGAAATCCGGACTTGAAAAATATTAGGGCGAATTTGATAAGAAATTCGCGTCACAACTCTCCCTCCGTACGCCAGCCCAACTTCGGATCTGAAAAATATAAGGGCGGAATTCATTTGGTTTTCGCGTCACAAAATTGGCCGACGTCAGCAGGCTATTTTGGAATGTGAATTTGGTTTGAATTATGGTTTATCGTTGTTTGAAGTCCAGCAGGCTCGACTTAAGAACAATTTTGTTTGATCCCATCTTATAAAATTTGTGTTGGTTTTCTTTGATAATACACATAGTTATAATAAATCATGGGAATACAACACTAGTAAACATGTGGAAAAGTTATATAAATTATTGAGAACAATCATTTTTATGTAAAAATATCCAAATGTGATTTTGGGAAATAAGAATTTGAGTATTTGGTTCATATTGTTTTAAAGGAAGGAGTGAAGTTGGAGCCTCAAAAGATGCAAGCTATTACAAAATGACCTATTCCTAAGAAAATCAAGGTTCTTAGAAGTTTTTTTAGACTTACATGATATTATTGATCATTTGTTAAGAATTATGCATGCATTTCAAGTTCACTCACATATCTCTTGAAGAAAATATCATTTATATGGAATGATGAGGCTACTTTGGCATTCTCTCTTTTAATGGATGCCATGTCTTCTACACCAACATCAGTTGCACGTAATTTTGGTAAAACATTCATAGTAGAGTGTGAGGCACTAGGACAAGGAATTTACGTAACATTAACACAATAAGGGATATCATTGGCTTTTAAAAGCAAAGAATTCAAAGAAAATATTTGGTGAAATCTACGTATGAAAAATAAATGGAAGCAATATTACATGCAATAAAAAATGGGGATAGTATATCATTGGGAGGTACTTTAAAGTCAAGATATACCATGATAGCTTAAAGTATTTTTTGAAGCTATGGATTTCATTGGAAGATTAACAAAAATGAGGAGAAAAAATGCAAAGTTTTAATTTTGAGATAATCTGCAAAAAGGGTAAGGAAAATTTAGTACATGATGCTCTTTCTAAAATAGAAGAGGCCTCAAATTTATATCCAATTACATTTTCTATTCCTAGTTTTCTAGAAGAATCTTGCCATAATGGAAAAATGACAATATTACTAAACAAAAACTAAAATTTATAAAGGATGGGATGAACTCTATGGAGCATTGGGAGTGAAAGAGAGATATACTTTGGTGCAAATGTAGAATATTTTTATGCATGCAAGCATATTTGAATAAACAAATATTAAGGGAGTCCCATGTCTCTCTGATGGTAGGACGCAGGGTTCCTTAAAACATCTCAAAGGATCAAAATATATATTTTTGGAAGGAATGAAGAAAGATATTCAAAATTTTGTAAGAGAAGGTCAGGTTTGCATAATAAATAAAAGAGAGATATTAAAATCTCTAGGGTTACTTCAACCATTCCACATACATATTCAAAGACTAGAAGATATATCAATAGACTTTATTACAGGGTTACTGAAATATAAAGGTAAGTATTACATTTTTGTGGTCATTTATATAGACAAATTTTGTAGATTTTTTTTGTAGAGCTCAAAGTACATAAATAACAAGCCAAGTGGCAGAAGTGTCTGTGAAAGAAATTCATAGTCTTCATGGTTTTCCTAAAGTAATAGAAACAAGAAAATTTTGGAAATAATTATTTAATATGAGTGTAGAAACACTAGCTGCCATGAGTTCTACATATCAAACACAATCAAATGGTCAAACAAAAATAGTTAACAAATGTTTTTAAGGTTATCTACAATGTTACTATTTAGAAAAGAAATCTTAAGTACATATGCTTCATAAGTACATATGTTCTACTTCTAAATCATGTCTTGGAAGTGGTTGTTTCGCTGGAAATTATTCACCAGTTGGTTTCATACCAAAGTCTTTTTCTCATTTTCAGCATCCAATACATGAAAAAGATAATGGTTTAAAACAACATAAATATTTGAAATTTTGCAGGAATTGTCTGGCACACTTTGAATATGAATTTTGAAGTCAAGTGCATGATGCTGTATAGGATCAAGTGTCATTTTGAATACCAAATGTTTCACAAGAAACTTCTCAACATGCTACCCTGCAGTAAGGATTAAATGACAATATTGCATCAACTATTTCCATAATAAAAGTGCACCTCGGCCATAATACTAAACAACTAAAAATGTTGTAGATCTAACAAGACCACACAATCAAATGTATTCCACAAGGCCAATATTGTATGAAAAATGAAAAGGAGTTTGCAACCAAAAATACCTTAGGCAACTAATTCAATTTGATACACCAAACCATCAGCAAAAAGGAAAACCAGCCTACTCAAAAGGCAAGCGTTTACCTCCTTTGACAAAATTTTGAGTTCCGAAACAAGGGCCTTTATTTTCTTGTCAATGTCCCTAGTAATTTGAATGGGGTTTGCACCTGCTGCAAAAACCTAAACAAAAAGGTTTCATTTCAAATTATTTTCCACAAATTTAAGATACAACCATTGTTAGTTTTGTATTTCCTAACAAGCTCATAAATTTTGACAAAAGAACCAAATTTTTTTAATACCTGATAGTGTTAAACACCATGTTAAGGCACACACATGGTGTATGAGAGAAGAATACGCACACACAAGAGACTCAACACAATGAAGGATAAGCGTGAGGATTTCTTATTTTCCATTATACAATGATGTACATTTATAGTACAATGGTGTGACTTTTGGTTTCATATTCCAAGGTCACTTGGACTCCATTGTGACTTTTCGCATTCCACACCTACCCATGTAGGATTAGGTGTTCCAACATCCCCCCTTAATCTGAAGGGGTATGTGTGAGTCCAAGAAAAGAGTTGTAATACAAATCTGCAAAGCATACATGGCAGCACTAGGTTGAATCAACTCTCTGAAATGTTGGAAAAAAGGAGGCGGTTTTAGGATGACTACAAACACTGGAACACAAAACTTGTTGCAGTTCCCGGAACTCTTCCAAAACTGGCAAGAAACTGAAAGCTTCTGCTAGAGGAATTGTCCCTCATAAAAAAGGGAGACCTTCAACCTAAAAGAAGGGAGGTCTACTACCTGTGATGGTTTTAGGATGACCAACAACTCTGGAATGCTTTGAAGCATTTCCTGGAACTCAACCAATGCTGGCAAGAAGCTGAAGGCTGCTAAGCTGAAGCCTTCTGCTAGAGGAAGTGTTCCTCATATATGAAAGGGAGACCTTCGACCTAAAAGAAGGGAGGTCTACTACCTGTGGTGGTTTTAGGTTGTCCACCAACCGAAGATTATGGTTTAAGGTTGTCCACCAACTGAAGGCATGCTCATGGGCATCCGTGTCTCTGGCTACATCTCTGACTCTGGAATGACGAATTGTGGCTCAGGCTTGCTTGAACTACTGGCTAAAAATCTGAACATGGAATGAGAGATTGTGGCTTAGGCTCGTTTGATCTGACGTCAAAGCTTGTACATGACCACCATTTCCCCCCCTGTCAGGGACAAGGTGAAATGATGGCAAAAACTCAACTGTAATTTTTCTCAATATTCGTGAACAAGTTCTAACATGTGTCTTAAACATCTTCTTGGCTACTGATGCCCATTTCCAAGAAGTGATCCATCGAAGATGAATCTTTGTTCTTGTAGGAGGCTTGTTTCTGAAGCATCTGTCTGAAGAATGAGTGTGCTGACCACAGTGCTTGCATGGATGAAGATCAAAATAGTGATCTTTCATATGGCCAACTCGATCACAGTGTTGGCATTTCTCAATCTGTTGTTGTTGTGGAACAGGATCTGGAACAGCTGCAGGTGAACTATCATACAAGAATCCAGCACTCTGAAATATGATGGGCTTGGTGTAGTCTGGAATATGAAAGGACACATCCTTGTCATATCCAAGACCAGTTCGGTGCTTGTTGTGGACAAGCTCTTCCCAAGGTCTGATGATGGGCTTGAGAAGTGCAGGCTGAGCTGCTACATCTGCATGTACATCTGCTCTAGTACAAGGAACTGAATGGGAATCAACTGAAACTTTATCTTCTTTCATATGATGAGAGTCCTTCACAATATTCTGAATAGAAACAGGGTTAGAATGGTGACTCTTTTGCTGAAATTTGTCTTGCTGGAGCTAATATTCCAGCTGCAAAAACTCAATCTTCTCATGTGCATCTAGCAAACAACTTTGAATGTTACAAAGAGCATCCTTGCTCATTTTTATCATGTCATCAACATTGGAATGAATGAGGTTATTCAACAACTCTAATTCCTCATTGATTTTAGCCATTTTCAAAAACTTAGGCTAAAAAATGAAAGGGTGTTGGCTTCAACCGAAAATGCACCTGTTTACAATGTGATTCAACAACAAATACAAATGACTCAAAAGAATTTCCAACATTGGAAATCGCAAAGTACAAAATTTTCTCCTCAAATGATGGAGGGCAATCAACAATGTTTCAACAACTCAAGTACTGATTGCAACTATGAAGAAGATGCAAAAACACTATGCAAGAAGCCTTTAAGGCAGCTCAATTTTCCTTCAAAGAGTTTTTTTGCACCAATAACAACTCGTCTTCAAATGTCAATTTCTTCATAAAATCACCCTTATGTCACAAATCACACAATGTCAAATCTTCTCTTTTCACAATGTATTTAGTCCATCTGCTCCTCATATGTCATTTTCTCTTTTTCTGTTGTTCATATTCTCTCTTTGCTCTTCCTCTCTTCCTCTCTCTCTGCTGTTTTTTTTTTTTAATAAATTAATTAAAAATGAGAATTAGGTAAAAATAAGGGGAATTTAAAATAAAGGGGATTAATTAAAAGAGAGGAAATTAATTTAAAATGGGAAGGGAATGAGAATTTTTTATTTTTTATTTTTTTATTTTATTTAATTAAAAATTAAATTAATGAAAATTAGTTAAAAAGGAAAAGGGGTTTTTTTAATAATAAAAAAATTAAAATGGAAAAGTGGGAAAAATTTAAAAAGGGAGGGGAATGAATTTATTGGGAGGAAGAGATATTATATGGTGGAGGGGAAGTATTATATATTTTTTTAAAAGAAATTAAATGGAGCCGTATTAATGATAAGGCTTGAGTGTGAGATAGGCCAAGGGTGGGATGGGCAATGGAGAGGATGGGAGGCGTAAGAAGAAGGGCTGTGTATGGAAAAGGAGGGCCGTGAGGCCGGCAGAGTGGGGTTTGGTTGAGGAGAGGGCAGTGGACTGCGTAGTAAGGGTAGGGAGTATGGAATGTGAGGTCGCGCGGGGGGGGGAGAGAAGGGATCGGTAGGGTGAGGGACGGTTCGAGTGGTGAGATGTGGACCATATGGGAAGGGCAGGATGGAGCGTATAGAGTGCAGGTCTATGATATGAGGGGCCGAGATGCTGGTGAGAGATGAGTTTGAGGGTAGATTGCAGGTTTCAGGGGGGCCGAAAGGCCAAGTAACAGATTTTTTTTTTAATTTTTTTTTAATTTTTAATTTATTTTTTTAGTAAAACAGCAGAAAGGAGTAATAGACTTTAAAACAGTAGCATAAATTTTAGTAATTGCAGAGAAAACTCAGAAATTTTCTAGTAGCCCAGCAGCAGAGAATATTTTCCAGCAGCAGAAAAACCCAAAATTGCAGAAAATTTTCAATGGAAAAACTCAGAAATTTTTCAGTGAAAACTTAGAAATATCTTCAAAACCCTCTTTAAACTATTTTTCCAACAGCTCTCCAAAACGCAGAATTTAATGGGTAGAAATTGCAGGAGGAAATCAACCTTCAGATGTGCAGTGCTGCTCTTCTTCAAAACAAATTCCGAATGTTTCTCTTCTTCAAAACCACTACTTCTCTTCTTCAAAACAAATTCTGAATGCTGCCAATTTCTGAATGCTGCTATTTCTTCAAAACAAATTTCTAAATGTGGCAAAAAGACTGCTTCAAAAACTTTGAGTGCTGCAAAAATGCCAACAATTTTTGTAGATATGCACAGGCCATAAACACAAATGGCTCACTCAATTTGGAGCAGGGCCATCAATCGCCCGCTTTGATACCATGTTAAACACCATGTTAAGGCACACACATGGTGTATGAGAGAAGAACACACACACACAAGAGACTCAACACAATGAAGGATAAGCGTGAGGATTTATTATTTTCCATTATACAAAGATGTACATTTATAGTACAATGGTGTGACTTTTGGTTTCATATTCCAAGGTCACTTGGACTCCATTGTGACTTTTCGCATTCCACACCTACCCATGTAGGATTAGGTGTTCCAACAGATAGAAATTTTTTCACTCAAAAACTATCTTAGACTCAATAACCCCAACCCAAAGCTAAAAACCCAAACACCAGAAGACCTTACAAAAATGAATAGATGATCTTAATCCAGTACTATCGACAAAAAGTTACCTTTACACCCTCACTTATTAAACCCTATGCTGTTGAATTTTAACTTCAACTGCTGTAGCAGAAGGATGCAGCAGCAACATTTTTTTTTGGAGGTTGCTTGCACGCCATCCAGAAATTTAATTCAACATTTAAAATTCCTGCAAGTTTTTTTTTAGACGGCCGCAGCCATATTTCTGTACAAGATTGTATTTAAACACAACAACCAGCATTAACGCAATTCACCAACCAGAAATTAAACAAACGGAAATTTACCCCCCAGTTTTGTAAATTCAAAAGGAGGACACGTGGAGCATTAATATTGGATCGCATGAAATTGAAGGGAATCTGAAAACCTGAAAACCGGACCCGAATATTTTATAACACACATTGGATTGAGAATTCGCGTTACAAATTAGGCAGACGTCAGCATCCCATTTTGGAACGCGAATTTGGTTTGAAATTCAATCTATTCAGACTTTTGAAGTCCGACAAAAAGGGTTCTTTAATGTTTTGATAATTTAATTTTATGTATGCTTTAATATATACATATGTTTTAAACATATGTTATATATATATCATATGTGAAATGAAAGGTGGGCCATAGACTTTAGTTTTAATTGTATTTTTTTTAAAAGAGGGTTTATTATAATATGTTTTATATGTTACGGCATATAAAAATAAAAAGGACAAAAAATCTTGGTAGTTTTTTTTATAGACAGTATGTAAATTTTTTATTACACAGTAGTGTGTAAAAAGTGATAGACTGAGTGTAACTTTTTAAGTCTGTATGCACAACAGTGCGAAAGTGAAAAACACAGCAGAGTGTTTTAGAGACAGAGTATCTTTGTTTTGAACAGATAGTGAGTTGATTTTATGCACTGCGTTTTGTAGCGGTCATAATTTTGTAATCCCTCTCAGTGAGGAAGAAGTGTAATATTTTTTTTTTGAGTTATTGAAGGGAATAGAAGTTTGTTTTCAAAGTATTGAAAATCTGTCTCCTGTCAAGGAAATTTTTATTTTCTCTGTGTTAAAAGAAGGGAGATTTATTCTCCATTCATTGTTCTAGAATTTTTCAATATTCCAACATGTGCAAGAACAACAGATGTTTTGGTTCCATCCCCAACTAAATCATTTGTCTTTGCCGCAGCTTGCCTTACGAACTTGGCCCCAATATTTTCAACTGGGTCCTCTAATTCAAGCAATAAAAAGGCAAAAACCATAGCATTGAGATACATTTCATTACACTGTCAATAACAATAAAATTTGACTCAGCCATAACCCTTTCCTTTTATTGTTGTGAAAATATTTATGCATTACTCTAATGTGGCTATTCCATAGGCCAAGTAGACCACTGGGTAACAAATATGTTTCCTTTCACCTTTGAGTTTTCAAATTATGCCTACCAAATATAAGACATTTAAGAGGGGGAACTAATACAACATTAAAAAGAAAACCAGAGCACACATCTACAAATTACCTCCTTAGCTACTGTCACACCATCATTAACTATTTTCGGAGAACCATGCTTGCTCTCCAAGACAACATTTTGTCCCTCGCCCCAAGGGTGACTCCAACAAGATCAGCAAGTTTGTTCACACCGCCTGCAAGACAAATTGACAATTCTTTCAGTAAGCATGTAATTGAATGCCAGACCATATGCCAAAAAAACCCTCCATGAAAAATTAAAATAACACATTAAAATCGAATATAAGTGGACAAGGAAAGATCCACCGCAGTGAAGTTTCACGTGCAGGTGACCTTCCTTTAAACATATTTTTTTCTCTAACCTGTAATTTTTTTGTCATTGAGCCATCCTTGTTGAAGTACAACTCCTTTTCCATAGCTCTTGTATTAAATTCCTTCTCTCTGTTGTGTAATCTCAGAGTCCCTCTTCTGCTTGAGCGATTAAAGGAAATGGGTGAAAAAAATGAAAGAGAAGACAATTGTCTGCCATAATTATCAAACATTACACCCAACTTCTTCCCCTTTCCATTGTTACCTAATGAGGTAGATGTGGCAATTGTTTTCATACTGCCCAAAGCAGAGGCCATCTTCTCTTACCCTGAATATAGAATTACAAGATCTTCATATTAGTATGAACCTTAAAAAACATGACTCCCATTGCTAAAAAACACTTTTAAGTTGTAACAGGCAAACTAAACAACTATCACAACTTTTGGCAACTTCTGGAGCATTAAGAGAGAAACAACCAAACAAAAATACAACCACAATCCTCATTTTAATGAGACTGGACTATATATTTGCATTAAGATAATAGAAAGAAATCATGACTATATTAAGGCCAACACAAAACAATCTTTAACCAGTGTCTCTCACGGCCTTCAGGTTGCCATGCTAGAGGTTGCATATTTTTAATTTAAATTCTTGACCTCTCGTGCCCATCTATGAATGCATCCAATGGGATATCTACATCAAATGCTCCTTTATATCCCCAAAAACAAATTCCATACTACAAGAGCACCACTATTGATGGATCACCCCACACCATCCCATCCACTAGAAACGGTGAAAAAGGAAACCCGAGAAAACTTTTGAAATATATCAAGATGACTATATGGGTGGTTCTTATGAATCAACCAACCATTCAAAACATGCTCATCAATCCAAACCATGAGTATTATGTGACGATATTCAAGCAGGCACTGAATCGGATTTCTGAAGCTATGTTAGAGAAACCCTAAACTCTCACTGAAAATAGGTGAAATGTGGCACCACTCAGAGATTTACATGTGCCAATTGGTACAAGTGGTATAAAATTGGCATGCTCAAACAACGAGGTGATGCAGGAATGACATGAGGGAGAAAATATCAGAAAATCCCCAAATCTGGAGAACTAAAGCTCATCACCAACTTGAGATTGACAACTTTACATGATGTAACCTATGAAATCGTAAATGGAGAAATCATAGTAACAATAAAGTAACCTATGTAACAATAAAGTCAGATTCATCTTGGGAGTGGTAATGGGATAAATCATAGTGAACAACAGGAAACATGCAGAGTTGCTTACAATCAAATAGATGAAAAAACACATACAAAAAACCTAGATAATAATCATGAACAAACTTAATATTGAATTATGAACTGTAAAGGAACTTACAAAATGTGACATTACGAACCTGGTCAAGCGCACAAGCAAAAATATCCTGGACATGACCCTGGTTGACAAGTTGTATTGCTCATGATGCGAGAGGATTTGTACCTGCACTGCCAAGTCAATCAAAATCCATCATTATCTATACAATAAATACAAGTAATTGATGTAGTATTTTTTACTCTAAGATGCATTCTTATGATAATGTTAGAAAATATGTTGAAAATGTCAAAACATACCTGAATAAGCTCCTCTTCGTTTCAAGAACAATTTATTGGAGTCGCATAAACTTGGAACAAGCCTCCCACGATCTGAAAGAGTAGAAACTAAGTCAACAGTGACTTTTTTGTTGCTACGCTGGATCGAGGGAGGTTTGCTCCAAGATTAAATCACTCCAATAAATTATTCTCTACTAAACAGGGACAACCACGTGAAGGTGGAAGTTCTTATGGCCCCTCCCCACCCCCCCCCCCCCTCACATCACTCTCAATTCCCTAATACCCAATCTATATTTAATTTTTTACTTAAATGAGCATAAAAAAAATATTCAATAACTAATAAAAAAACAATTCAACAAAAAGTACGCAAGGAAACATTGCAATTAATGCTTGACATAAAAATAGTATGATAAATGAGTTTTTATATAACGCAAAAAACGTTCCAAGTATGGTAACGTTTGTCTTATAATAATACAATATTTTACATTATCAAATTTTCTTTTTCTTCTTCCTATTTCTAAAGCTCCTAATTACATCATCAATATCATCGTGCTCTGCTCCTATTTCGTGCCTTTCGACCCGCACTGCTAACCTAGTTGCGTAGTCACGATGTCTGGTCTCATCTAGTGACGGGGCATCGCCTACAAAAACAGATAATATTAAATTTGTATTGTCAGTTTTTAAATATCATTGAACTAGTTCAGTAATATTAATAAAAAAAATTGCAATGAGATTATTTACCTGGTGCACTAGTTGTCGCCGCTGACCTAGTTGCGTAGTCACGATGTTTGGTCTCATCCAGTGACGGGGCATCGCCTACAAAAACAAATAATATTAAATTTAAATTTTCAGTTTTTAAATATCATTGAAATAGTTTGATAATATTAATAAAAAAAATTGCAATGAGATTATTTACCTGGTGCACCAGTTGTCGCCGCTGACCTAGTTGCATAGTCACGATGTCTGGTCTCATCCAGTGATGGGGCATCGCCTACAAAAACAGATAATATTAAATTTTAATTGTCAATTTTTAAATATCATTGAACTATTTTGGTAATATTAATAAAAAAAATTGCAATGAGATTATTTACCTGGTGCACCAGTTGTCGCCATTGGGACTGTTACCCTATCTTCCTCTCTGGTGGTAAGATCCTCAAGGGAAACATTCTCTGTCATTTAAACAAAAAACGTTATAAGGACAACCATCAAGGTATAATTAGAAAAAATTATAAGTGGAAATTAATTATTGTCACGGCCCTCACTGATAGTAGCATTGTCGGCCTGGTCCCCATAACAATGATCAGGTTGCACGTGAGGATCATCTACATCTGGCTCTAAAACTGGGTTATTTTCCTTGTCAGTAGTGCTGCTCCATTGATTTAAACAAATTTGTTAGACATTAAATTTATGGACGAAAACAAACATATTGAAAGGTTAATGTTTTACCTTATCAGGCATTCTGGATCTTGGGACCTGCCCCAAGCTTCTGCGATGTTCAACTACGGCTTGATAGCTGAAATGGAAAGAGATATTTTTATCTTCCTCTGTAGTTTCTGCTCCGAATTCATCACCCTACATTACATATGATTGTGTATTTTTAATCCTATTTGATAGGATTACAAAAACGTTGGAAGGCGATACAATTAATTATAAGATGTTTAGCTACTTAATTACAATTCTTGCAGCTAATTTCAAGTAGTCGCCCTGGCCTAGCTTGTGATGGCCCTTTTTTTCAATCCTAGCTTTGGTTGCCTTTGAGGTGTCAGGAAACCTAACATCAAAATATTGAAGTCAGATATGACGTAGCACACTTTTATTTTAGACATAGAGAAAATTAAAGCTATTGAATTAAAGTTGTAATTTACCTTGCGGGTCGAGTTGGCATTTTTCCTTCTTTATTTTCCCTTTTATCTTTTCCGTCATGGATGAGTGCTCTCCAATCACTCTCTGGAACTGCGAGAGGATGCTCATATCTAGGGTTAAATTGCAATTGCGTCCTATAGGTGTCCCTGGTATATTTCAAATATTTTCTGGCTACTCAAGCCACCACTGTTCTGTCAAATGTGCCGACCCCAAAAAGGGCTTCTAGATAATCTAGAAGTTATTTTTTCAGGTTGGAATTCTGGGAATTCCACCCTGTGCGTATGGTTGGGCCAAAAATTACCAACGCATGGCTCTTTAGAAACCTGTAGAACTCATTGTTTCCTACACAGAAAAAAAAAGATATTATCATTAATTTAAAAATAAAAATCATGATAAATATGTTTTAGATAAAGTACATGAAATAGTTAAAATATTAAAATTTACCTGGGAGTTGTACATGATTTATAGGGACACCTTCATCACTCACCAACAACGTGCCATTAATGGTCCCTGTGGAGCTGACACGTGTAGCTCCAGGAAACGCAATAATGTAGTTGGCCATATCAACCTCATCATTGCCAACACGTTCAGCGGTTGGCTAGGTGTCTGCTTGGGCAGGGTGTGTTTCTTGGCTGGCACCTAAAGGAGTAGAAGGTGTATGAGAGGGTTGTTGGGAAATCTCTTGCCCTTGTGTCCCACTACCACCAACACCGGATTCAGCAAGTGCCAGAAAATGCTACATACAAAAGAACTTTTTGTTATTTTAGTCAATGTAAAAATTAAAAATCAAACTATCACAATTCATCTCATGCAGAACAAAAAAAATATCCTTTTGAATTTTTATTATTACCTGATATCTTTCTAGCTGGCTCATAAGTTGTTTTATTCTCTCTTCTATTTCAGGTGTTTGAGGCGCGTCTATCAAAGTATTAAATTCCGACCTTGCATCTCATGCCTTTTTTCACAACAAGAACACTAGAGATAGGGATGAAGAAAGCTCTTCCTCAAAGAGGGAATCATCAGGTGTACCATGGCTAGGTGTCTACATATTTTAACAAAATTAATATTATTTCAATTATGTAAATAACTAAAATACCTGAAGATAGAGCAATGCTGCCACTTTACATCTTCTTCCGCTGGCCTCTTTCCGCGATCATCCCGTCTCGGGGTTGTTCCTGCACTGCTCTGATCAGTCTGCCACATTGCAATAAAATTATAAATGTAAAAACTTGAAAACAATATCTAACTTGAAAACACAAAATGAAAACTGAAATAATTTATAATAAGACACCAGAAGACAGAGTTAGAGTTTCAAATATGCCTTGCATTGAATTCAGTCCTGGAAACATGTCATTGCACATTAAGGCACCCAAACAAGAGACGAGTTGACAATGAAGACCTTATTGAATATATTGTTGGAGAAACTTCTAGTAAACTTGTTGTTGAAGGGCCTTGAAGTGAAGCTTTTGGAGCAACTATTGAAAAATCCTTAGAGCATTTAAGTAAGGCATTTTCTATCTTCCATCACCTTTTTCTTTTCAATATCCTTTAAACGATTTTTTTGATATTTAATGTTTGAAATCACATTATAATTCCTTGATTATATGTGTTTGGGGAATTTCCCTTTGAAATTACCCAAAAATACCCTGGCAATTTTATCTTCAGGATGCATGTCTGACCCTATTGTTCAATATTTTGATTGATAGTAGTAAACATAGAGAGTTAGGGGCTCTTGACTTGGTTTGGTTGGGCCATTAGATCCCTAACATCTACTAGGGAGAACCCCCCTTGAGTTGGAGGAGAGCTAGCCCGAAGTGAAAAAAGGTTGGTGAGGTGACAATGGGGCTATTGAATTACACATGGTATCACACTTTAGCTTTAGGACTTTATCTTGAGAAGTGCGAGATTTTTCTATATCAATTCTCAAATTGTTTACAACACTATTGTTAAGAACTAATAAGAAGTGATGTTGAGGGGTTTTTGGGTATAAGAAATAGTACCATTTAAAAACTAGGGTTCTCAGTCCTTGGTATTCCTTCACCTGGGCCTAGGGGCACACTAGAATAATTTCACACTAAACCATGCAAACTTAAAAGTAACTTAACAGATCCATAAAGTAATAATAATCATAATTCCTAATTCCCTATTGTACGATATGATGCAAATTATTCAAACATGAAGCAATGAAGACATGCAATGTCTGAATTTCAAGATTGATGAACCAATAAAAGAAGTTAGAAACTACAACTTTGATTCAATACTCTGTGTCCTAACTCCAGGAAGGAATCTAGTTTGTAGTACAGAACATGCATCGTGTATTATCAATTCTTAATTGACAACAACTAAGGGTCATCTACCTCATCAATTCCTTCCCATTTTGTGTTTTTATGTTATATTCCTTATAAAAGTGTCAAATTTCTCTCAAAGTAAGCAACCACTGAATAAAATAAAAAATAGTTGAGATATGATTGAGAAATGGTCATTTATTTCTTGGAAGGATCTTCACAATTTCTTTGGTTGTTTTTCATCTCAAGAAACAAGAAATGACCTAAGAAACTATCGTGATGTAATATAAGAAACAACACGGTGCAATGGCCATTTTCAAAGCCAAATGATGTCCATTGAGCACATGGCCTTTATTTGGTTCCTGTTTCATAGGAGTTTCGGGTAGAAATGGAAATTTGTTGGAAGTGAAAGGAAAACATGTGTCATGTTGAATTATGAGAAAATCATGTTGTTCATGATGCAACAATTGACTGAAAATTGTTTTGGAAATCTCCTGGAAGTTGTAACTTGTGACTAAGGTTCTCATTGACCTTTACCCAACTTTGGAAAAGGAGGGTGTTGATTTTCATCTTGATATATTTTTTTTTTATGACACTAATACAGGGTAATGTAAAAGGGGGAAGATCAAATTACAGTTTGATTCATTGTTGATAATTGGTGCCAATATTCAAGAGGAATGAAGAGGTTGTTATCTTTACAATCCCGTCCCAACATCAAATTCAGTGATAAGTTTCTATGAGGTTCTGGGTCAAGGAAACATTCACTCCAAGAATGATATATTCAAGTAGGCTTCTCCTATTCTGGGAAAACACCATACCTATAATGCATTCACTTGCATGTATAAAGGGAAAGGAAAACATGTTTTCATACAATGGTGACAAAGGCATCTTGGGGAAAGGTATCTTCACCTTTTATTTATGTTGTTCACCCACACCACTCTCGTGTTTTCACTAATCCTGTTTTGTCATTTTTGGATTCAAATTAAGTTAAGGCCTTAAGTATTTTTTGACCTTTCGGTTTAGTTTTTATAAGTGGCATGTACGGATTTTCCATTAATTCTGCACTTTTTCTCTTCATGTGCATGTTTCCCTGGAAATAAAATGCATGATTTAGTCCCATACATTTAACAAGTTGTTGGATCAACTCCATTGGCAATATCATGTTTCCTATTCAATCAAAATTTATGTCAGTTAGGGTAGGTAGGAAGGTTTTCCCTTTGTATTAATAGGGCACGTCTAGCTTGCATTTTTATTATATCTTTCAAATTTAGTGTCGTTTCAATTAGGGAATGAATTTTTGCAACTTTCAAGGTGAGAATGAACAAAGACAAATTTTTGTGATGGATGACTGTATATGACTCCATGGCCAAAGGAAAAGGCACTAATCTACTTCTTCAAATATCTATAGTTCTCATTCACCTCATATGGATATGGTCCCTGATTTTGAGCCAAATGTTGCAGCAAAAAGTTCCCCCCCTCCATAATTTGATATTCAATGGAAATTTCTTAAATTGATGATGGGGCATGATTATGGAACATTGGCACATACATATGTAATTGAATTCCAAGATCATGATATATGTTTGCATATGTTTATGGAGGTGGTGGAGCAAAAAAGAGCTCAAATAGAGCTGAAATTTTTCACATAAAAAGGACTCTGGGCTTGACTAATGGTTCCATTTAAAAAATGATATCTAGACAGAGAATAAGTGTAGCATGCAAACATGCATTGAAAATCCATCTGAGTTTGCATTGTATTACTTATGATGGATTCAAATTTGGGTTTCAAAATGCCGGGTTATGGCATGATTTTGTCGAGAAACCCTTAGTTGGATTCTCATGTTGGTTTAATTTATATTTTAAGTTTGTTTTGCAGTCTTTGGGTGATAGTAACTCATGAACTAGGTTACCAATGTGTAACAATCATATTTCAAGAATAAAGTTGTAATTTATTTATATTATTATTATATATTAGCTACGAGTATTGACATATAATGCCTGGAATTTTGACATCTTGATAGCATGGATAACTTCAAAAATGTTTCTAGTAATGTTAACATAATAACTATCATTACATGTCTTCAATTTTGTCACCATAATAGACCTGTGATATGGACTCATCACACAACTTCATATGCTATTTCCCAACAAGTTAAAACTGGTTGAACCTACCTCATAGTGTGGTTATTAAGGACAATTTGCTTGGTATATAACTCAATAGCATAGACCGCGTTGCAGTTCTAAAAAGAATCCTCAAGTGTAAAAAAAACTTCACAATATGTTCTACTATAAAGCCTTTTGGGATACCTGAAATAATATATGTATCATTGATGACTTTTAAAGTATGACAAGATCCAGAGGGAAAGGAAATCAATGGAAGAGTGATCCACCAATGAGAGCCTAGAATTTAGCATCAGATGAGTTAGAGTCTAGGAAATTGAAACCCTATAATTTTAATTAGTGATGAAGGACATCACATAGGTAATTATATTTTCATGTAGAATAATCTGTTAATTCAAATTTAAACTACATAATATGAAAGACATACCATAAATTTTTCCACGTAAGTCCAAATAACCTATAAAAAGGGAAAACCTTCTTTTTCCATGGGAAATAATTTACCTTTCATTTTTCAAGATAATCTAAATCACAAAAAATATGAACTATACTGCACACATTCTTGGATAATGTGAAAGTGGAAAAGGAATACCCTACACAAGTGATGCACACATGTACATTTGAACAGTAATAGCTTTTTGTAGTTGAAATGCAATGCTTGTTTTCATTTAAATGTACGGTTTTTAAAGCAGGGAGAAATAATGGCAGCCAAATTAATAAGCGTTTCTTTGGGAAAAATTTAAATCTTGTATTGGGTGATGAAGATAATAGAGGGTATTGAATCTTGATTCTTGAAATCTAGAGAGAACCCTACAACCTAACACAATCCAATGGAATTGACCAAAAAAACCCAAATAGAGTCAACCCTACTATAGGAGGAAAGGCCTGCAGTAAGAACTTACCATTTTTCAAGAGCTAAGGGTGGATGCAGGGTGAATGCTATTCTGCAAGAGCTGAGGGCGAATACAGGGCGAATTCTATTCTACAAGAGCTCAGGGCGAATGCTGAGGGCGAATGCTGTTCTGCAAGAGCTTAGGGCGAATGCTGAGGGCGAATGCTATTCTGCAAGAGCTCAGGGCGAATGCTGAGGGCGAATGTTGTTCTGCAAGAGCGGAGGGCGAATGCGCGCGTGATATCAGACGTTAATGTAGCACACATGTACATTTGAACACTAATAGATTTTTGTAGTTGAAATGCAATGCTTGTTTTCACTTAAATGTAGGGTTTTTAAAGCAGGGAGAAATAATGGCTGCCAAATTAATAAGCGTTTCTTTGGGAAAAATTTAAATCTTGTATTGGGTGATGAAGATAATAGAGGGTATTGAATCTTGATTCTTGACATCTAGAGATAACCGTACATCCTAACACAATCCAATGGAATTGACCAAGAAAACCCAAATAGAGTCAACCCTACTATAGGAGGAAGGGCTTGCAGTAAAAAATTACCATTTTGCAAGAGTTGAGGGCGAATGTTGTTCTGCAAGAGCTGAGGGCAAACGCTGAGGGTGAATGCTGAGGGAAAATGCTATTCTACAAGAGCTGAGGGTGAATGCCGAGGGTGAATGTTGTTCTACAAGAGCGGAGGGCGAATGCGCGCGTGATATCAGACGTTAATGTAGCTATTGCGACGGATACGAAACAATAAAATCACTTTTATGTAGCGCGCAAATAAGTTTCATATTTTTATGTAGCGCACATAGAAGTGTCATTATATCGATGACAGAAAAAGCATCTCTACTGCGACGGCTGCCTCCAAACGTCGCAATTGCGACACTTAGACATTGTGTCGTACTTGCGACGTTTGGAGGAAGCCGTCGCAATAGCAACGCTTTGGGCCATAGTGTCGCAATTGCGACGTCTTCCTCCAAACGTCGCAATTGCGACACTTTGCCTAAGTGTCGGTATTGCGACACTTTTCTATAAACGTTGGTAGAGCGACGGTTTCGGGCGGGATGGAAAAAATTTGGGGAAATTTCCGACATTTGGTCAAAAGCGTCGGAACCAAGTGTCAGAATTTCTGCCAAATGTAGTAGTGAGTAATGGCTAATAGGTCCAAGAGTATAACAAGGGAAACACCATGACAAGTCATGTCCGTGAGTTGGACAATTTAGTAAAATTTGGATGTAAAACCATTTTCGATGGCAATTAAATTAAAGTAATTAAACTTGCTCTGAGAAATCAAGTAGCTTTTATTCGAGTACCTCCAGGCATAATCAATGTTATTTATCATTCACAAGCAAGGTCATCAATGTCATCAATGGTTATTTCAAGGTTTAACGAACTAGGGTTTATTTTTCCTGCTTCATATAGTTTGTAGAAGAAGACATCGCATAATTTCTAGAGAAAACTTTGATATATGGTAATAGAATGGAAGCTCAAACTATTTATTTTCCAATTGTTAAAAAAAATGGCTAAACTTGAAAAAATATTAGAGTTATTGAGCACTATAATCATATCCACTACCCTGCAGCACAATCAAAATCAATAAAACCACTATTGTTGACATTAAAACATGTCTACAAAATGCACAAGAGAGGATAGAATTTTTACAGCTTGAATCAGGAAGACAAGATGAGCTTCAACAAAAGAGCAGTCATTCTGAACTTTTTCTGTTCAGAACAATCCTCTGTTCAATATTGACACATATTCACATCAGCAGCAAGAATATAAATTTGAGGTTGATTCACATTCAATACCTAGTTCAAGAGTAGATTTGCATGTAAAAGGAGAAGTTCAATCTGCACCTCCCAAACCCATCATCAGACCTTGGGAAGAGCTTGTCCACAACAAGCACAAAACATGTCTTCGATATGAAAAGGATGTTTCCTTTCATATTCCACAACAACCATAAAATAATGTTAAATGGAAACATTGTGACCGAGTTAGCCATATGAAAGATCATTGTTTTGATATTCACCCATGAAACAATTGTCATAAAACCACTCATTCTTCACACAGATGCTTCAGAAACAAGCCTCCTGCAAAAACAAAGATTCATCTTGGATATATCTCTTCTTGGAAATGGGCATCAACAACCAAGAACATGTTTAAGTCACATGTCACAATTTCTTCTAGAATATTAAAATGTATTACATTTGAGTTTTCACCATCATCTCACCTTGTATCTGACAGGGGGGGAATGATGGTCATCTAAAGGCTTCAAAGCCACATCAAGCGAGCCTGAGCCACAACCTGCCATACTAGATTCAAATTTGTAGCCAGTGACACAAAAGGTCAAGTGAGCTCGAGCCACAACTTGCCATACCAAATTCAAAATTGTAGCCAGAGACAAATATGCCCATGGTTATGTCTTAGGTTGGTGGTCATCCTTAAACCATCTATGTGAGGTTGAGATTCTCCCTCTTAAAATAATTAGGGACACTTCCCCTAGCATAAGACTTAACCTTCTTGCTAGTTTTGGAAGAATTTCATTGATCATTCCAAAGTTGGTGGTTATCGTTAAACCACTGTAGGTTGATACCTACCTTTTCAGGTTGAGGTTCTCCCTTTTTATGTGGGTTGCAGACATCCCTTTTCTAGGTTTAAGGTCTCCCTATTCAAAAAATTAGGAGCACTTCCTCTAGTAGAAGACTTCAACATCATGCTAGATCTGGAAGAGTTTCGGGAATTGCACTAAGAGATCTATTGTTGCTGGTTATCCTTAAACCACCTCCTTATGCCAACATTTCAGAGGGAAAATTCAACCTAGTGCTGCCATGCATAATTTTTCATATTTTCATTACAGCTCTCTTCTTGGAATCATACATAACTCTTAGGATTAATGGGGGGAATGTTGGACACCTAATCCTCCTACGGTTAGTGTGGAATGCGAACGGTCAAAGGTAGTCCAAGAGACCTAGGAATATTGAATCCAAGGTTCACTCTAATGTATTATAAATATGTATCATTGTGAATAATAGAAGTATCAAATTCCTATCATCATATGTTGGTTTTCTTCTCCATGTGTGTTTAAAAATATCAAAGGTCTTGTTGAAAGGAAGAAATATGTGTCATAACAACTAATCTTAACCACCAAACAACCTTACCTTTTCGATGAGAACAACAATCATACAATCCTCGAATACTTCTTGTGGATGAATATTCATCAATGTTATCCTTCTTAGCAAACATCAAGAAAGATCAAAGCTTATTATTATTAAACGAGTTTTCTAAGTAAGATGCTTCCATCCAGTCATAGATTCAACCATGAAATCCAAAACAATACTTTTGAAAATCCCGAAATCCTTTAAAGGATGGATTTTCAATTAAAGGAATGCGATCAAGATGAAAATATTGTAAGTGAAAATAAGTTTTATCATGTTCAAAAGGATTGTAAATATAGTGAGAGATTGACATAACCAATAACAAGGGTTGAAGTGATCAGGAGATCATGTCTTATGCTAAAAACTAAAAGTGCTCGAAATAGGTCCGAACCTGAGCAACTAGAAAGGTATCATCGTTGCAATTCTGGCACCATGAACGATTCGAAAAACTGATGTCGTATGAGGAATATATCGTATTATATTCATTTTCTAAAACATCAAAATTTTGTAACTGGATGCCCAGTCAATATGCAGGTACAGTCAGCAAGTATATACTTGGAATATTCCATTTTTCCACAGCCAACGGGATGGCACCACGTGGCATGTTCTAAGCCGTTGGATGTTGGTGGTACAAAGGAATTTGGACCGTTTGATGTTTTTGATAGACCAACGGATGAGCGACATGTGGCAAGCCCGGAGGCCACCACCTGTCCCATAATTCCATTGTAAAATTTATTTAGAGTCGATAGGAATCGACCCCCGGACATGCTGTCTGCCAAGCCCACGTGCTACTGCCCACGCTGCGTGAAGTTATTAATCATATCAACATTGATTTTCATGTTAAATTTTATATGTTTTGGAGTTGGGGGTTTGGGAGGCCAGCCCCGAAGGGCCAACCCCCCCTTCATGCACCCAAGTGCTAGCACTATGGGGTTAATCTCCTCTCTGTGACGATTAGACAACTTAACGGCTTCCACAATTGTTTGTTCACATGGTTTATTTCAACCATGGCATCAAACGTCATATAGAAGGCGGAAATCAAACCCGTAACCTCCAGCGGTGGATAGATTGTTCACATGAGTTTTAAACTACAGCAATCAACGGTTAATCAGCGACAGCGTGACATAAAACTTCAGCAGGTTTTATTGTGATCACATGGCAGGGGTGAAAGGTTTTAAATGCAACAGTTAAGGTTTGCAGAACCACAACTCTAGATTCGAGGCCAAATACACGGAGTTTCAAACAGCTATGGGCGGAGGTTATGGCGAGGTCGGTATGTGACCACCCTACATCCTAACACTTTAATACTATGGTTAGCCGTGTGACTATTATGGAGCGTACCCCTAAATTTTAGGGTTTTACATCAATCTAACTTAAGTTAACAACCTTTCTCCACATTTAGTGGAGTTTTTCTAGCTGTCATTGGTGAAAATGCATTGGGAGGTCAATTTTCGACCAATTTTGGTTAAACATGAGTCTACCTAGACTAATTTGAGGATTCTGGAGCCATTGGTGTAGAGAAAATAGCCATTAGAGGCATGTAAACATATTTAATTTACAATTTTGAGCATAATGACAAAGAGGGACATGTCATTGGGAGCTGGACCAATAGATGTAGCCCAGGAGTGGTGAACTGATTCATCTTGCCTACTGTGTAAAGCTTATGTGTGAATTTTTCTCTCTATTATGCACTGATGTTTAGTTTTTTTAAGGCTTATTTGCATGCTTAAAATTCACTAATTCATCTAATTTTCATGGTTAAAACTCTCATTCCTTAAGCAAACATATGGAGACAAATTGTACATTTTTATATTACTGAAAGGACACATAGCACAATAGAAGTAATACACTCATTTCAGATCAAGTTGGTATCAAAGAAAGATATTTTATCTCTTGTGTTTTTATGTGGAAGGATTTTTTAACTGTTTGTAAGGGTTTTCATGCTTACTAGGCTCAAGCTTAAGAGAGGAGAAGGAAAATTGGTGGAAGCAAGAGGTTCTCAAAGTGAGGCACAACAAAGGAGGGAAAGATTGCCACATTCTCCACCACCTGTTTCACCTCCAAGAGAAGTAGAAGCAACATCAAGCATGCCTCCAGGAGAATAAGAAACCCATGAAGATATGGATCCCAAAGAGGAAGAAAGAGTGTTCAGGAAATAATTTCTTCACATGACCGAAATGGTGAGAGTCCTTTATCAATAAAGGAATGAAATACTAGAAGGGGAAGGATCCAAGCTTCAAAAAGAAGGCTAGGGAGCATCAGGAGGTCAAAAATATGAAGATAAATCAAAGAATGTAAATGGAGGAAATGGAGGCAGTGGAAAGTCACCATCATCACCCTCGTCTTCATCCTCATCATCCTCTACTTTATCTTCAATACATCAGCCATCTAAGTCAAATAACACTGGTAAAATTACTTTTCTAAAACTTGATGTTAAGTTTTAATTTCCAACATTTAATGGTGAAGTCAATGCAGAAAATCTTGATAATTGGATTAGGCAATTGGAGGTTTATTTGAGAATTCAGAACCTTCATGATGATGAAACCAAAATCCAACTAGCTTCATTGATGATGGAAGGTGCAATTCTTGTTTGGTGGGAAACCAAGACAAAGGAGTAGATAAAAAATAATGGTAAGATTATAATATCATGGACTGATTTCATTACTATAATAAAACTATAGTTTTATCCATTAGCTCACATAGAGAAAGCCATAATGAACTAGAAAAATTTTAGACAATTTAAAGGACAAAATGTACAAGACTACACCCAAGAATTTAGGAGAAGAGCTCTCTTATTAGGGGTATATTTGAAGATTCAAAATACTTTTCTCAAGTACATAGGTGGCTTACATAGTTACCTTAGACATACTATCCTCCTGTTTAATCCTACAAGTCTAGATGAGGTATGTGTTCAAGCCACACATCTAAAAGCTAGAGGGAAAAATACTTTTGAAGAGGGTAGAAACAAAAATTTTAAGGGGAAAAACAAAGAGAAGACCTCAAAAGGAAAAGGAAAAAATAATTCATCTGTCAAGAAAGAGGGAGAGAAAGTTGTTTGTAAACATTTTTCAAGAGATGGCCATGAAGAGAAAAATTGTTGGAAATTACATCCTGAAAAGAGACCCAAATTTAACAAAAACAAAGGGAAGCAGAAAACTACAGCTACAACTCAACATGACTTAGGAGAGGATTCAGGTGTTGAAAATAAAATTGTAGCCATGGGATCGAAGAACATGAAGGGGAAAGAAATCGAAACAAAACCCAGTACTAATACTTCAAACTGTCACATAGAAGCTCCAAATGAAAAAGAGAGAGTTGAACTATTTCATGTGAGGGTCATATCCAAACATACCAAGATTGATACATTTTTTAATACTGGTTCACAAGAGAATTTAATCTCTGAATACTTGGTCAAGAAACTTAATGTTGAGACCATTCCACATCCAAAACCATATCCAGTTGGGTGGATTTGTAAGGATGCAAATTTATAGGTTTCAAAGAAGTGCATATTGCGCTTTACAATAACTGCACATTTTGTTGACATAGTTGAATTATAGGTGGTTCCGCTTGATATTACAAGTGTTGTGTTGGGAAGTCCTTAATTTTATGACAAGAAAGCTATCTTCCATCATCGTGAGAACAAATACCATTTATTCAAAAATGGCAAGGAGTACAATGTTAGAGCACATCGCAAGAAGAAAAATATTGCAATGGTAAATGCTGGATAGGTAAAAACGCTGGTGAATTTAAGTAAGAATTTTGTTCTTCTAATGATTAATCCTAAAGCTGATGTTAATCATGAATCATTTGAAGATTGTGATCCTATGTTTAAATCAAATATATATGATGTATTTGATGCACATCATGAGATGTTTTAGGAGACAATAGGATTGCCTCCTAAAAGGGATATTCAACATGAGATTTAGTTTCAAAAATATTTTCCTCTTCCAAACATCGGCATGTATCGCATGTCGATAATGGGAAATGCTGAAATAAAGAGGAAAATCAATGACTTGTTGGACAAGGGAATCATAAGGCCAAGCACTTTGCCATGCAGTTCACCCATAGTCCTGATTCCGAAGAAATATGGGACTTGGTGCATGTGTGTCGACTTCAGAGCTTTGAAAAAGATAACGGTAAAGAATCGATACCCACTCCCAAGGATAGATGATTTTCTAGATCAGCTGAAAGAAGCAAAGTATTTCACTAAGTTAGATTTACGACGTGGATATCATCAAGTAAGAATTGCAGAAAGTGACATATGTGTTAGGGTCCCGTGATTCGGCCGATTGGTAAGACAAATGATAGTGTCACATCAAACCAGTCTTTGGAGCCCAATGACCTAGCCTTCCTAGACTCAGAGACGGCTCTCCCTATTTGTGTAAGAGATATCTGTGTGTTTGCTCATTATGTTATGATTTTAGGCTAGTTATGAAGTAATTTTTTTGGTTTTGGTTTTTTAGGTTTTGAGGGATGAAATTGATCAAAGATATAAGATAAGTAAAAAGATGTCAGATCAACTGGGCTATGGGGTCGAAAAGGTCAAGAAAGCTATTAGACGGTGATATAAGGCTATTGAAGGGCCGATTTGATTCAAGATAGAAAGGATCTTTGGGCAAAATGGAGTAAATGGAAATCAATTTTTTGAACAATAAAGGATTTCAAGCATAACTAGTTCAATAGATAATATAAACATGGTAGGGAAAACCATTAATCATGCAAAATGTAACTATAAGCTAATCAATACATAGAAATAAACATTCAAGCCATGCATAGAGGTATATGACCCTCTAACTTTGGGAAATGACTATCAAACTTTGAGGAAAACACTTAAGATGGAAAAACAACTTAACTTACTATGCCGGAATGCCTAATCATAGTACTTCAAGTTATTGGGCACTTTGAAAACAAGATTTGCATAGTCTTAGACAAAGGGCTAGATCGGAACTAGGCCTCCTTGGTTCAACAAAATGATAATCTAATCAGTCAAAGAGAAATTTCATGGATGGAACTATAGCTAGCCATAGGTAAGCAGGGCGTACCGTAAGTCATACTTAGCATGTATAAAACCATGAATAAAACAAGCAACAATATCCTAAATTATTAAAGAGCAGTCAAGAATTCTTTAATGTTACTTAGGAAGTGGAAAACAAAGAAGCTATGAAGAAACAGGAAATTTGAGGTGCCTCCATGGGCATGTCTTAAATTTTTTCTCTAATGATCTATAGCAAGCAAGAAACATGTATTCATGAATGAAAACTAGAAGACAAAACAAATAAAGAGACACTATACCATTCTACCAACTCATGGAATCCAACAACAATCCTCTATTCATCATCCAAGAACATCCAAGAGGCAATCCAAAAGCATGAGACAAGTATTTCTTCCAAAGCTTATATGACCATATATTTCTTCTATCATCAAGTTCAGCCCCATTTAAAATGAAAGCCTTTGGAATATATAGGCCAAAGTGAGGAAAACCTCATGGTTCAACTTGTTATCCTATTGGCCTAATCAAAATATCTAAACTTGTCCTTGAGGCTTTGCAAAGCCCAAGGCACAAAATATCTCATAAAATATCTAAAAAATGCTAAAAGAGGGAATTAACCTGACTTTTCTCACTTCTCATGTGCAAAAATAGCTAAACGCACATGAGGAAATATCAGTTTTTAAAGGTTCAAAAATTACAAAAATATTCCAATTTTACATCAGCAAAAGGTCCCTTGACTTGCCGGTAACATTTGGCAGCCTTCCGAATGTCGCAACGAGGCTCATGATAGCTTGTTGGAAAGCTCTGAGTGTCTAATTTCTGGAACAACTAAAATTTTCCCAATATGATGCATAGAAGTCCTCCAAAAATAGGACTGTGTGTAAAAAACCGGAAAATAAACCTTGCTGATAGACGGGGCAGAATGTTGAAAAAGTGAGTGTTTTCTGTATCTTTGGGGGACCAAAACAACTTCAAATGCTCCGAAAATTTCTTTGTAGATGCTCCTGAATTTAATATATCCAATGGTACCACTCTCAAGAGTTGAGGATACTCCGAACTGCAAAGGCGGCGCCCATGATTTTATGCAATTAGGCCCAAAAATGTTGAAAAACAAGAACATGTCAAAATTTGCTCAATTTTGGTGAGAAAGTCCCTCAAGGTTTTTTAGAAACATGTCTAGAAGCTCGGGCAAAAATTCCAAGTCCTGATGTTTCTTTCTTCACTTTCGGTGCCGGGCGCCATATTTGGGCAGTTTTGAGCTTTTCTTCGTTTTCCTCTTTTGTTTCTTGGCATTCTAGCTTTGGTGAAGAAGTCATGGTCGCTTGCCTAGGAGAGGCAGCTAGCACATTCTTTGGAGAATGCCCTTAATGATATATGTTTTGTATTTTATTTCTCTCATCATTGCTTGCTTGAGGGCCGCCTTGTTTGTCTCTGTCACTGTTTTCTTTATGACTGTCATGCTCTTTCCATGTATCGGCTGCTATAATGTTCCTTTTCGTCACTCCCTTACTGCCCATCACCTGGCTCTTTGTTGGAGGAATTGTGCTTCTGATACTCTTTAATTGCTTACCAAGGTAGACTGATTCAAATCATCACTGGAAATAATCGCCCAACACCAATTTTGTGTTCTTTCTAAATCATTGTTTTGTCTTCTTTTTTCCAGACAACAAGTACTTGTCAAAAATAAACAAACTCGATATTATCACTGTGTTTGGGGCCAAGTCCTTTGAAAAGAGATGTTTGTGGTTTGTTATGTGAATAAGGATCCTTTGTGCTTTGACAGAAACAAAACATCCTTGTATTTAGATAAAAACAAAACAACACCCTTCCTCAAACAGTTTCTTCTTTTGCTGCTCACTGGTTTCTATACAAAGGTATACCAACCACCTTCCACTGATTTGAAAACCTTCATAGCATATCCTGCTTTATGGAGAAATGGAAGGCATGCATCAGGTTTTCCTTTTATCATATAGAGAGGTCACTTTTTGGCGTGGCAAAGCTTTCACATATGATCATTGTTTAGGAGTGTGATAGTCATAGCAACAAAAAGAAACTTTGAGTTCATCCAACAACACTGTCCTCTAACCACTGTCATCCCTCTTGTGCTTTTATATGACAATCGCCTTTTCAAAACCACTATTTTTTTTTTTTTTTTAAACACTTTTTAAATTGTGTTGAGACCCCCTAAGCACCAAAAAGGTTTCTCTAGCTTGATAAGGACTTAGTCTCTTTAACACTGACTTATCTCACAGTTGTTATGTGATGGAATGGTTTTTTTTTAGAACACTACTTCCTTCTCACAAAAAGGACAAAAAACACACCCTTTTCACATTTTGAATTTTTCCAAGAGGGACTAGAGAAAACCTTGAAAACATTTCATGGGCATTTGTTGATCATAAAGTAGCTCCAAAGATTTGTTTGAGGCCTTTGAGTGCACGGTATGTTCACAGGAGAGAGCGCCGTGCAGAGTAAATAGTGGCGGGTCGGCCTTCGGGCAAAAGCTGACAGCACGCACAGGCGCGCCGCGCCATAGTGTATTGCTTTGTAAAATATCGGCCTCAACGCGCCGCACAAAGCTATAGGTGCGCCGCGCAGCCTAGAAAGCCCAGAAACTCTGTGTTTTTGCTCAAAACTTCTTCCTCCAGTTTTTTGGACAGTAATAAGAGTATTGCTTTGCATTTTGAGGATTTGACAAAGGCTTACAATAGTCCCTTTGTTCTTTTTAAAGTGAATAAGTAAAAATATCTTGACTTTGACTCGTGAGGGTCTTTGAAATTTTTTGAAAAGGCTTTTGTTTTTAAACAAAAGTTGAACCTTTATCTTCTAAAACATAGCCTGATACCTTTTGTTTGGATATGTGTCACAGTGGAAATAAGCAGCTCTTTTATGAAACTGACCCCTTCTTGAAATGAAAACAACCCCTTTGAGAACTTGAAACTTTGACTGCTTCTTATTTTAAGGAATAAAAAGGTCCTCCTTTTCTGATAGTTGTGCTAGGGAGGGAAAATCTGCTTTGAGCTACTGTGAAGGATTTTGTAGATGTGCCTTTTGAGGGCAACCACCTATTCTGGGAAAAACTTAACTGTGATTTCTTTATTCATGTTCCTCCTCCTATCTTGGTGTTGCTCATTTGCTGTCATTTTGACAAGTTTCATTTACCATGTATGCTCCTGATGCCATGGGTATGGACATGTTCATTGTGGAAATTGAATGAGATAGCAGGTGAGTTTGAGCTTCTCTTTATACTTGATGGAAGAGGTCATTTTGAGTCCAAGACTGTTTGTCTCCTTTGACTATTTGCTTTCACAATCTTTCTCCAATAATGATGAACCTATCAGTTTATATGTTTTGCCTTATGATTCAAAGGTAATGAAACTCCTGTAGACCATTTTAGAACCTACTTATTTACCTCTATTAAAAATGTAACATCAGAGTGCCTTGAATTGTTTTCATAGGGAAACTGCCTTCCTTTGTGACAGTTGCATGCAAAATTTGCTTTCAATGAGTTCCAGAAACTGAAAAATATGCCAAAGTCTTTCTTGCATTTTAGGAACCAATGTGTTTAGTCGAAATACCTTCCTTGGGAAAAACTGAACTCAAATTTTCCTTTGTCAACTTATGATGAGTAATATGAAGGACATTCCCTTATGAGTAGGAAAATCAGTACTCTCTGCAATATGATCATCATCAATGGGCCTGTGTAATGACCTGTCCCTTAATCATCAACAAAATTGTCTTATTTGGGCTCCAGACTGCTATATTGGAAAGAAACCTTGATGAGAGATAAGTTTAACATTTTGGATTACAGTGGTACCCTGCTTTCCTTCATTGTCCTTTTACATTATTTCTCTGTTTCAACTATCTCTTACTGTTCTTACCACTCATCTTTTGATCAGTCAATACCTTGAAATCAGTCACTTCCCTGGCCCTCTGCTTGTAGATGAAGAAGGCGATTTCAAAACCCTCTACTTATAGATGAAGGAGTTTTCTTTGGTCTTCAAAACCTCTACTTATAAATGAAGGAGGTTCTTAGTCATGTCATATCAACAGCCTTTTGACAGTGTTGTTTTTTCTTTCACTGTCCTTTTAGGCTTTGAACGTGGTCGCAAGAGCTTGATGAGAAACTCTTTGCTTTGTAGCTACATCCCAGGCTCAAGATCACATTGAGAAGCAACTGTATTCTCATGTGGAGCCAAAAATTGTCTTCTGATATGCTGGTATGCTTCTGTCCTTGAAATATCCATCAAACACTGTAAAAACACCTAAAATCAGCTTGACTTATGGTCTATGAATTGCTGAGACTTAAGGGTGTATTAGTGGCATGAACTAGGGCTGTAACCAATTTCATTAGCAGAGTAGGAGGGTCTATGATTGGTATATAGAAGATGGAGGTTTTTTTTGGCTCTCAGGTAGTTTGCCAAGGGAGAAATGCCTTAAAGCGCCACTTCCTAACTTAAGGGAGATTGTTTGATTAGATTTGGATTGTCTCTTCAGAGCTGATGGGCACACTAGTATGGCTGAGGCTAGGTAGGATTTGATAATGAGGTTTCATCTCGCCATGGGAAGACTGAAAGGTAGGAGGGAGAAAAGGTTTTATGGGTGTTTTCCCAGCTGGAAAATTTGACAAACTTTTAGATCAGCTGTTGGAAAACTTGGCTGTTACAACTAGTCATCACCAACAAGTGAAAAATACTGATGACTAACAGTGGCTCCATTTGGGGAGGGCAGCTCCTTTTCAGGAGGTGTCCAGAATCTCAAATCTTTGGCTTATGAAGACCAGTGCCTTACCCATTGGTGCAAATTTCACTGTTCTTGGATGCTACTTCTAAAAAGAGACAGCATGATTAGCATCAATGCTATTTATACCTACCCCACTATGTTTCCTAACACATTTTTTTTCTTTTGGGTGCATTTGGACTAGCTACCCCTTTGCCAACATATTTTTCTTTTTGTAAAATGAACCTATCTATTTCTACACTTATATCTGCCGGGATTTCAGATTAAACAGATGAACTCCTTCATTACTCTACCTATGCTAGATCAACTATCAAGATTAAGCTGTTTGACAAGATTTTATTCTCTAATATAAAACATAAAATTTAAAAGATGATCAAATCAGGATTAGACAGTCTGATTTGTCATGTATTTGCGGCATGAAAGACAAGCTGCACACAAATATTATTTTGCAAAAAGGAAATCTAGAAAAACTGGGCTAAGATGTACAATGTGTTTTTCATCCCCGCTTCTCTCTTTGGTTCTGTTTTAGGCATGTGGAACTAATATCTTTTCCTAATCTACTCACTGTGATAAGTCAATATTACACAATGTTGACCATCTTTTTCACTCACTAACTTATCAGCAAATAAATTTAAACATGTTCAGCTATGATTAGGCTAGATAGCTGAACAAGACATTTGAGTACTAGTAGCGGCATTTAGACTTGCGCGCTTTCTGAAAGACTATTTTTTGGAACATGGGGCATTTTACTATTTTTCAACTGCCCTCCTTTCTATTCTTCTATTGTTTTTTTGACTTTTCTGTTTCTCTATTTTTTTCAAACAGTGGTATATACAATGAATGAAAAAGTTTTTTAAAACTCAAAAATCTTGGAAATGGCGAAACTTAAGCATCTTATCCTCGTAAGGATATCCTATCATTCTTGGCCCACTCAACTCCTGGAAAGAGAAATTTGGAAATTTTTCTCTTTCTAACATGACATAGGGATTCATACAAGAATCTCTGAACAAACCAGTATCTTCCCGCTGTACCTCTTTGTATCTATGATTTCCACTCCTTCCTTTACTGTATATCTTCCTTAAGTAATGCATATACTCTTGGTCATTCTTGAAATAAATAATGACATCATCAAGGTATGCAAAAATGCATAAATTCAAGACTGGAAACATGGCTTTCATGAGCATATTTTTGATATCTGGTGGTTTTGCAATTATGAGTCTGAAACTAGAACTACTTCCATCATACTGAAAAAAATCTTTGAGATGTCTACTTTGCAAGGGAATCATTTGACTATAACCTGAAACATCATCTTGTGAAAATATATGATTAAAACAACTTTTCATCCATATATCATGGTCTTGAGTAGGAAGAATAAAATTTCTGTTATAGGGATGTGCATTAGTGTTTCTAAAATTAAAACAAACCCTATGACCGGCTATTTTATCTCTGATTATTACTGATTGTTTCAGATTGTTATGCTTTTTTTTGTTGAAGTTGTTTCTAGGAGTGATGGTGGTGGCATAGTGTTTTTCCTTGTTTTCCCCGTATGAAGTGGTATTCTACATGAGATTGCCAATTCTAGCATTTCTAAGTCTTTGGTGGAAAGACAGAATATTAGCCAATTCAAGTAACTCAGGTATATTTGGACTGTGGTTACCGTGTTTGCTCATAAGGAGTTTATCAAGTACTTTTTCTGGATCTTGAGCTGTTATGGCTATAGTCGAGGTTTCACTTGCAAGAGAAGAGCTGTGTGATGGTAAATCTTTGAGGTATGGTAGAAACATTAAACTTCCCTGCTCCCGAGTTCCAAACAGGTTCGTGATATGTAAGTCTTCTAATGCCTTTATCCTAAAAAAATTTCCGAAGGTTACTGCTGGTGTTTGACTAAGGTTTGAGCAATTCGCTTGATAGTACATGATGGTTTGTGCTTCTTTATCTATTCCCATTTTAGAAGGAACATACCTACTTTCCTCAAGACATAGCTGTTCATGATCATGGTAGTTTTGAGTATCTAGTTCATCATAGAGAACTAGGGGCAACTGATGTGGTGGGTCTAAGTTTGCCTTAGTTTCTTCTGATTGTTCTTCAATGTCCTCATCAGTATAGAGAATAAAAGAGTTTAGGTCGGAATTCACGGAATACATTGGAATTTTATCTGGCCTCTCTTGGCTACTGATCATGTATTTCTTGTGTGACTCTCGATAGAGTATTCTTGTTTGGTCAAACACAGGAATGGTGGTGAAAGACATATCCAGTTGAATATTCCCTTGGAGCTTGGCTCCCCAAGATCTGGATAGAAGCATTCTGTACTTGGGGGGAATGTCTCCCACTACTATGTCCATGATTAGATGTTTCACAGGTATTTGGGCCAGACTGAAACACAGGTATTTGATCAAACCTAGGCACTTGACTCTACTCGAATCAAATGAATACAAGTCTTTGTATGGCCTTGTGATCTCCAAGCCTAGTCTCTCCATTACAACCTTCGGCATAAGATTATGCGAGGCGCTCGAGTCTAGCATGGCATTGTGAAGGATTTGGTCGTGAATATTTAAATTGATGTAAAAGGGAAGAGTGGTTCCCTCTTGGAATTTCCCTTCTACTTTTGGACCAAACAACACTTCAGGGGTGTCATCAGCTAGATTAAGGGTGTTGGCATCACTTCCCATATTCAAGACTTTCAACACTTGGGACTTGTAAGAGTTTTGGGTGATCAGCTCGGTAAGAGGCATGGTGATCTTTATCTTGGTGATCTCGCCCTCAAAACTAAAAGGTAGTTGTAGTTTAGATATGTTTGTTTCAACTTTTTCAACCATGACCTTCTCTATGGTCTGAGTTTGTTGGGTCTGTTTCGGGATTTTGTTTACTACAGCCACCTCGGGAATTTTTGTAGAAGTACTAGGAGTATCTGAATCAGGGTTAGTTTGGGTAACTCTATCTTTGTTTTGTTCATTTTTCTCGACTATGATTTTGTTGCTGTTGACTGCTTTCTTAAGGATGGTATCAGGGGTTTTAGCAGTGTCTGAGCTACGTTTCTTGGAGTTGTCTTGATTTTTCATGCTTCTAAGGTCATATTGCCTGTGAGCTTCTATTATGGCATTTGGGAAATCTATGGCAGCATCCTCGGGATCTTCATAGTTGGTTTCGTCCTGATTCGGAGAGAAGAATGATTGTTCTTCTTCTGTGAGATACACCTCACTCTCATTATCAGACCCTATGAGGTTTAAATGGCTTTCATCAATGGGTTATGTATCCCTATCATCTTCTTCCACATAATTTTCATTAAATGGTGGCCTAATTTGTTGGTCATTTTCCCTTGGTCTGTTTTGAGGCTGCTCCCTCCTAAAATTTTGGTTCCGGTTTTTGTTTGGAGGGTTTGGCTGATTGTCCCTAACAGGGGCCTTTTCATTTATCCTTTCCCACATTTTGGCCATGGTCTTGACTAAGTCATCTATTCTAGGATCTAGGGAAGGAGATGAAGTGGAGACCTCATCTCTATATGTGACTTTTCTTTCTGATCTAGTCCTAGCTCTTTTTTCTGCTAAGTTGGCTTCTGCTTTTATGGCTACTTGTTGCATTTCCTCTAGGGTAGGGGGATCCTTGTCTCTTAGCTGATATGTCATGTCTGGATCAAAACCCTCGGGGAATTTTGCCAAGGCTGAACCAAGTGGGGGTTTGAAGTGAGGTGGGAGGGCGTTATACACACTGTTAAACCTAGTGCAGTATCCCTGGACACTTTCCCCATTTTCTCGTTTTAGATTGTTATATTCTGACAGGATTTGAATGGGGTTCTTTCAGACTTCCCACTTGTTTTTGAAGACTTGATATAGTTCTGGGATGTTGTGGATGCTGTTTGGAGGCAAGCTCTTAAACCATGTTTTGGGTTCTTCGCCCAGGCTTTGGGCGAACATTCTCATTTTGATGGTCTCGTCTTGTATTTCCATGTATTCAAAAGCATCGCTAATCCTACTTACATGCTGTTGAGCTGTGGTAGTCTCTTCTCTGGTAAAGTGTGGGATTTTGGCTTGATATTTATCTGGTAGGGGAGCCAAAGGTAGTGGCAACACCAAAGGTGCGTACCAGGCTGCCATGACGAGAGCTAATGGATGATGTACAAGATGAGGGTTTGTGGGATGGACTGAGGTGGTTTGAATAGTAGTGGTTTGGATAGGCGTGGCGGATGTACTTGGACTAGTGATCTGGTTTTGAGCAGATCTGGGATGGTAGGAGCCAAAGTGATGGAGAAGCTGAAGGTCGGGAGGCGTGGTAGGTGAGGCTTCTCTACTAGTACTCTGTGGAAGATCTAAGGGCTCAAAATCGTCAAAGTCTATCTTACTTTGTGACTTGCTTCTAAAAAGGGTTTTTTCTAATTCCAGGTCAAAGGGGGAAACCTGAAAAGCAGTGAGATGTTCAGGTATTGATCTTGTTTTACGGATGGATCTATCAGTAGCTAGATTGTCAGTTTCGAAAGCTTGCCACAGAATCTTCTCTGGGTCATCTACTATGATAGGGGGATTTGGGTCTGGGTGAGATCTGGTGTTGATTTTTCGGGAAGCTAGATTTCAAGTCTAGAGTTTAGAGAGGGTGGTATTTGTGAGAGTTTCGGATGGATGGCCTCTCTAAGGTAATACTAAAGTGAAGGATGGTCAAAACCAAAAGGATGAACTAGTGGAGTCGCCAGGTGGATTTTTATGAAAACTATGGTCCACCACCAATACTATCGAAGATGATTGGGAAAATTTTTTATAGCAACTTTGAAAGGGGAAATTGTGAAGAAGAGTGATTCACTTGGTTTCAACAGTTTGCTAGGCTGTATGGACAAGCTAATGGTTCTCTTGGCAAGAAGGTTTCTGCTTATCTCCTATGTTTAGGTGAGGCTTTTCTGAATTGCTAAGTTGTACTTAGTTTTGTCCCTGATTATAGAGTTTCCATCCTAAGTTTAAGTTTTGGAAGGATGAGTTAGCAGAAAGGTATGGTTTGTGAAATTTTTGGTCTTTATGGAGTTTTTAGGCCTACACTGGAGGCTAGTGAGCGATGGGATAGGTCGATCGAATAGTAACCTAGAGTTCGGTAAAATAGTAAGGCCTACTAGAGGCTAGTGGAGTCGCCAGGTGGATTTTTAGTTGCTTTGAGGTATATGTGTATGGTCCACCACCAATAATATCAAAAACCAATCTAATGGATTTTTTTGGGGTTTTCTGAGTTTTTGTTAAGTCCCTATATTAATAGTGTAGCCCCTTATTATGTTAGTGTAGCCTCCCTTATTTTTATTATTGTACCCCTGTAACCCCCATATTGTTATTATTGTGCCCTTAAATTATTATTGTTAGGTCGGCTAGGATTACATTGTGGCCCACTAGGATTACATTATGGCCCCATGGACTCCTATATATAGAAAGGAGGTTTTGTAAATTGTATCATCCAAGAATTGTTCATTTATGTAATGTATTGGAGGTTTCTCCCTCGAAGAGGCTCATTTCTAAGGCATTGATATCTCTTTTCTTCTCTTTTTGGAGCTGGTTACACAACATTTGGTATCAGAGCTTTGGATTCTAGGGTTTCGCTGCTCCAAACAGGTCATCGTGGCATTTTTGCTATAACTTTTTTTCTACGAAGTTTCAGAAGCTGAAATTTTTAGGGTGCGAAGCTGAAATCCTGAGGAAGATTGTCTAAAAATTTCAGAGCTTGGTTCGCAATATTTTCGGAGATATCATCTATGGAAGTTAGGCCTTTTTTCAAGCTCCCAAACAGGTCATCGTGGCATTTTCGCTATAAAAATTTTTCTACGAAGGTTCAGAATCGGAAATTCGTATGGTGCGAAGCTGAAATCCTGAGGAAATTCGTCAAAAAATTTCAGAGCTTGGTTCGCAATATTTTTGGAGATATGATCTGTGGAAGGTAGTGTTTTTTCAGGCTCCTGAATTGCATCTCAAAGAGGTGATCGTGGGAAAAGTTCAATAACTCTCTCTCTGGGCAGTGGATTTGAGTGCCGTAAAAAGTGGTCACAAGTACACAGACTGTAGTTTCTTGGCTATCAATTTTAGAGACAAAGGACGAAACAGTGACACGTGGAAAGTCCTACAAGTTTGCTCTACTGAACCAGTCCAGAATTAGGTCATTGTGGGAGATTGGACACAACTTTGTCTTGGGGAATCCAAATTAGATCAGACCTGTGGCATTTGAAAGAAGCTTCAGAGGGCTACTACATGGCTGAATTTCAGATATTGAAGATTTTCAATTACAGAGATAATTCAATTTCAATATCGAGCTCCTCAAAGCAAGTAAAAGGTGTGTATCGTTTTTCCCGAGTTGCATAAATCTTGTTTGAAAAGTCAGTTTGAAGCGATTCCAAGCTCCTATTGAGCATATATTTCAGTATTTCATTCTAAAATTCCTCCTAAAAATAATTCAACACCCATTAAGCCCTCATAAATCTATACTATGATGCATGAAGTGGAAGAATTGCAGTATGAGATATCAAAATTACGGTACCAAGTGCAACAAATTTCGATCTTACGAAGAGCAACCGAAGCTGACATAGATGGTTTAAAAGAAGAAATGGAGGCTAAATTGGATGGTTTGAAGGATAAAATAATATCTAATATGGATGATAAATTAGTGGAAGATGACATCGAGCATCAACAACAAGTTCTCCAACTCTCAAAGGATAACCTAACTTTGGTGCAGAATCTAATGAAACAACAGGAATATCAACATCACATCGAAAGAAGTTCTGAAGTGGTCACAAAAAAAAGAACTCAACAAGTACGATCAATTTCAGAGTATCTCAGCAAGTGGAAGAACTTTCCTGTAAAATATTCCACATGGGAGGATGAGAATTTTATACAGAAGCATCAAGAAATAATCAAGCGTTGAGGACAACACTTTTTTGAAGGAGAGGGGCATGTTAGGTCCCTATATTACTAGTATAGTCCCTTATTGTTGTTAGTGTAACCCCCTTATTGTTATTATTGTACCCTTGTAACCCCTATATTGTTATTATTGTGCCCTTAAATTATTATTGTTAGGTCGGCTAGGATTACATTGTGGCCCACTAGGATTACATTATGGCCCCATGGACTCCTATATATAGAAAGGAGGTTTTGTAAATTGTATCATCCAAGAATTGTTCATTTATGTAATGTATTGGAGGTTTCCCCCTCAAAGAGGCTCATTTCTAAGGCGTTTATATCTCTTTTCTTCTCTTTTTGGAGCTGGTTACACAACAGCTTTATGTATTTCTAAGGTTTGGAAGAGTTTCCTATAACTGACTCATCATTTTGCTAAGATGGTGAAGGAGCTATTTTCTACTCTTCGGACAACACTTAAGCTTTCTAAGTTTGAATGAGACTTCGAGAGTTACTAAGGAGTACTTATATTGTCACTAACTCAGAAGGTCCCACCGTGATAGCCATTATGTTAGGGTCCCGTGATTTGGCTGATTGGCAAGCCAAATGACAGTGTAACATCAAACCAATCTTTGGAGCCCAAGGACCTAGCCTTCCTGGACTCAGAGAGGGCTCTCTCCATATGTGTAAAGGATATCTGTGTGTTTGCTTATTATGTTCTGATTTTAGGCTAGTTA